>JAPMNS010751515.1:0-10713 GCA_029874215.1 Squalius alburnoides
GCCTTATTTCCGCACCTGCGCTGCTTCACTTTTTCCAGGGCTCCTACGTCATCAACATAATCTACAATGGGTGTATGTAATTTATGTTGTAGAATAAAACGTCAAAGTATGTTTACCCATAAATTTAAACCTCCATTATAAAAATCTCGAAGGAACCATGAGGCGGGGTTTTGACATCATACCTGCACCACTCTTAATTTAGCCATTTACATTCTTAAGAGTATTAGTTTAAAAGTGTTCTTTTTTGTTTTAAGATGTTATTTTATATATGATTTATGAAAAATAATTCAGTTGCAAGTCAAGACTCTTCTGATATGCTGTTAATTTATTGTTAGTTCATTTTAGAAATTAATGTAATTTTACTTTAATTTTTTTCTTGCATTTGTATCTGTAAATTATTAAATGTTTTGTATTTGCATTAAATTAGCCAAATAACTTAGCCGTGTATTTAGTTTTTATATTAATCCATTTTATATTTTATTCATAAATGAAAATGTTTGATTTAAAAATACGATGAATTTGAACAGTTTGTACAGACAACTGGCCAATAACATTTGAAAGGGTATCTACACAACTGGTGTCCCATTTCCAATTCAAAAACAAAACTCGCTTTTCATCAAATAAACAATTTTAAAATTTATTGCATAATGAACACAAGTTATTTTTATGTTATACTTTGACAGCACTTTTAACAAAACATGATAAACTGAATATGCAAAACATTTTATGCATTGGATGTCCATTACTAACATTCTAAAGTATTCTAAAACACTAGAACAATAAAAACAAGAAACATATTTACATAATGAATCCCCACAATCCTCCGCCCCCGCAACACCTTTTTGTATGGTCATAAATCCTCTTAAAAATGATGATGATATACCCCTCCTAAAACCAGAAAACAACCAATTTACAAAGAGAGAGGAGACTAAAGAGAACACCATCTCATCAAACATCCCTTATTTGGAGTTAATACAGCAGAAGGTCTAGTCGTCGAATGTGTAGTTGGGGTTGACCACCAGAGTAACATCTTCCTGGGATTCTTTTCCACTGGACTCAGCTGACCCTTTCAGACCAGACTGTGTCAACTCAATCAGAATATAATCCTGAAAAAATAAAAGTCATAAATTTTTCTGTTAAAACAGTTTTCATGTAGTCTCCATCCCACTTGTTTCCTCCATAGAATAAAAAATCAAAAGCAAATTGCGACTTTTCATCCCGTAATTCGGACTCTTTCTCGCAATTGCATGTTTATATCTCACGATACTGACTTTATAACTCATATATCTCACAATTCTGAGAAAAAGTTGCAAGTTACAAACTCGGAGATGCAAGAAATAAAGTCAGGACTACAAGATATTTATTTTTTCCCTCAGAGTTGTGAGACTTGCAATTGCGAGTTATAAAGTCCAAATTTGGAGATATAAACAATTTTGAGAAAAATGTCAGAATTTTTAGTAAAAACTCACCTTTTTTATTCTGTGGTGGAAACAACCTTCCATATATTCACATAAAACAAAGATTTATATCACATGAAAAATGTTTTCTTACGTAATGAACCAGTCTGTAGATAACTTTCTCTATCATTGTCTTCTTATTGATGAGTTCTATTTCTGAATCAATCTCTGATTCGATTTCCTTCAGGTACCAGTTCACTACTTCACTCTTCTTAAGTGCAGACTCGTCCTCGGCTAGGAGAAATGGCACAATGCAAATTAGATTCGTCTGGGTTGTGTTTGTCTGAGCTTGTCATGTTGTAGTTTGTGATAAAAGTGCATAATAATTGCTAAAATGACTGCTTGTCAAGACTTGTACAGAGTGCTCACCTTCCTCGGCATGACGCAGATGTAGCACCAACAGGTTTGAAATGCGTTTATACTCAGCAAACGATAGTCGCAGCGAGGGTTTAGCGCTTTCCTCGTTGACCCCGTGACCGTTAATACCATTTGTGTGCTCGTGACCATTCACTTCCCCGTTAACAGCTTCATTCACACCGTTAGGTGCATCATGGCCTAAAAAAAAACAAAGAAATGGTAAAAACTCTCCCAATAACGAAAGATGGCTTTCTCTTTATGCTTGCAAATGTTTTCCAGTTATAGGTTTGGTTTAGTTGTGGGTTGAAGTTACTTCCACAGATATGATGAAAATACCAATGGACGACTGACTTAAAAATCAGTCCATTTAAATAATTCAAATAAATTTAAATGACATATTGGGTTGAGAACCATTGATTTAGAACCATGTTGAACTCGACCAAAATTACTCAAAATGAGCCTGAATGAAACATTAATGCGTCTAGAAAGAGAAGACAACTGTACCATTCATCTGATTATCGTCTTCCTCCTCCATGGCCTCCTCTTCCTCCTGATCCAGATTGATATCAGGGGTCTCGACCCGAATAATGGACTTGTTCAGCAGCCTGAAAGCCTCCTTGACATGCTTGGGCTGAACCTAAAAAATAGAAACAGGAAGATTTAGAAATGATTTTAACTAATATCTAATAACCAAAATCATGCTCCCGCCTTTCTTTCCCACCTCATCACAGCAGTGCATCCTGGCCATGCTCTCAGAAAGACGGATCAAGCTTTCCAGCTGGCGAACTGTGATCCTCCAGGCTGACTTAGTGACTCCAGAGCCGTCCCGCTGTCTCAGACGCTTGTACTGCTCCACGATGAATTCCTCAGACTCCTTTGAGATCTGATATCACGCACACAGATTGAAACACAGTTAATAAATAGCTGACTTCGGCCCTGTTTCCACCTGATATTCAATAGGGCTGGGCATTGACACAAATTTCACAAGTAAATTCAATTTCAATTCCGATCTCGATTCAACTCATAGCGATATCAATCCATTTGGATATACAGTATATCAGGTACAGTACGTAAATTTTGCTCAAAGAAAAACAATCTCTGAACTACTACTGAAAACTATATAGGGAACCCTGTCGGTTGGTGCATTAATATTGAAAGTTAAACTAGTGGTTTGACATTGATTGGCTTTCCTGAGATAAATGTATGTGATGTCTTTCTGCAGTTAAAACACTGATTGAGACATGATACATCACACTACTTTCTACAGTCTTTTACTTCATGCTATAACTAGTTGTACTTGAACTGAGGCGACTACAGCCATCTATAAAGCCACATTAAAGAGCACCAAAATCTAATGTATTATTTGAATTTCATAATAAAATTGACATAATTTGAAAGCTGAGGCTTTGTTTCATATCAAAAGTAACAAAGCACAAATTTTCTTATGATTATTGAATGGGAGGTGGGCTACAAAATAATATTTCAATACATCAACTGAAAACAGCACAGACCAAACATCAATACTTGGGATTTAAGAATCGATATCGGTTCCTCAAAATGAGAATAAATTTTAACCCAACCCTAGTATTCAGATTCATTTTCTCAATATTTTGTGGCAGAAAGAATGAAGATGAGTCTTCCTGTCACTCGCCTTCGGTTTGAACTGGCGAGCAAACAGCAGGTATCTGCGAATCTCATCTAGATTGTAGACACGCTCTACAGAATTCTCAATCCTGGAGTGAAGATCCACTATACGCCTGGCTATGGCATAATCTGTAACCTGAAGAGAGAGGGAGTACATTTACTAACAGTATAACAGCATCTTCTGTATCCACAAACATCCTCATATATCACTGATGTTCAGAACAAACATGCTCATACCTCATTGCAGTCGTCCACCAGGATGAAGAAGAGATCAAATCGTGACATGATGGGTGCCGACAGGTTGATGTTCTGCTTGAGAGATTTGGAGCGGTCGTAACGCCCGCTCACTGGGTTCGCCGCAGCCAAGATGGATGTGCGAGCATTCAGAGTGGCCTACAATTTGAAAAATAGTCTTATGGAACAAGTATAAAATATCTTAGCTATTAGGGCTAGGGTTGAGCAATATTCCCGCAGACACGATAAACTACTAGACTGTAAAAAATGATGGCAACGTGTGTTTCATTGCTTTAACTCATCAAAATAATTGAACCAATTTCAACAATTTTTTAAGTTACATCAGTTTAATTTATATTACATTTGAAAGCTGAAAACCGATATATTAGCCAATAAATCTAAATCCAAATTTTTATATAATTTTTAAGAGCCTGGTTACAAAAACAAAAGTCTCACCATTAAAAGCCATTTCCCAAGAACACAATTATAATGTTCTCATTATAATTTTATGTGGCCTATAAAACTATAAAAATGTTTTACTTAACTCTATTTTCCTTTTTTGAAGTGATTCCAATCATATTTCAAACAGTTCAAAACCATCATGGCGAAGGAAATAATCCATTATTTATTGGCTTTAATATATCAGCCAAATTTTCTTATCGGGCCGATACTGCATAATATAGCCTAAGGTTTTAGTCCATTCCATTCCATTTTTATCTAAACTGGTGTTTGGAAGCATGTCACGGGGCAGTGATGCTTCCACATTTTGATCTTTGACCCCTACCTTGACTCCTGCTTTGGTGATGGAGATGGTCTGCTGCTCCATGGCCTCGTGGATGGCCACTTGATCTCTCGTTTCCATCTTATCAAACTCATCAATGCAGCAAACACCCTTTAGACAACAAATATTATGAATGTCAAATCACTTGAGGTTTACACAAATAAATAATTTGTAAAAAGATAAACTCACATTGTCAGCCAGCATGAGCGCTCCAGCTTCAATGACAAACTCGTGTGATTCCTCGTCTCTCACCACAGCAGCTGTGAGACCTGCCGCGCTGGATGCTTTCCCGCTGGTGTAGACCGCCCGTGGACTGAACTCCTCAACATGCCTGAATAACAGCCAAACCATTAGAACTAATAGGTATGCTGCTTTTTAATACACATTTTGGGGCAAACATGTAAAACTAGCTGAAATGTCACTACGTTTCCTTTATACCTTCTATATTTTTAACCTGTTCTAGAGTAATTACAATAATATATAAGAAGTCTCACTTAAGGAACTGGCTCTTGGCTGTGCTGGGATCTCCCACGATGCAGACGTTGATGTCTCCTCTCAGAGATGTGCACTCCATGGTGGTTTTAGGAACACCTCCAAACAGCATGAGCAAAATTCCCCGCTTCACCTCGTCATTTCCTGAAAACAACACATGAATAATGTAAACCATCTTGATATTATCCAACAAGCTGTGTGAAATGGTTCATGTAGAATGCTATTTGAGATGTATACAAATGATAGACAGACATGTATACATGTCAAAGAACACGTGTCTTTGTTGGCCAACAAATCTCAAGATGACTTTGGTGAAAGCTATTAACTGTGCTGTTAATTATCATACAATGTAAAAAATATAGTCAAGATGACCTAAAAAGTTTAAATCTAAAACTATTTTGTCTAAATCAACTGAACTACATTTGGTTAAACCACTGAAAGTAGGCTAAAAGGGCAGTTCAGGTCGAAATAGCTCTTTAAAGGTTTTAGTTCTTTAAATACTTGGAATAATATGAACCCTGGACTTTAGTTCATCTTCGAAACACAAATGAAGATTTTTTTTTAAAGAAACCCAAGAGATTTCTGTGCCTTCATTGGAAGTCCACACAACTTGACTAGATTATAGAATCTAGTCTGACTAGATTTAATTTAGGCTTTTTTATTCATGTAAAATCATTGATCAAAGCACATACATAGAATATGGATACATACATTAAAATATGGTAAACAGAAGCTCAAATGCGCTTGCATTTGGGGGGGAGGGGGGTCATTAAAAATGTCTAGATTTGTGTTTCGAAGATTAACGAAAGTATTATGGGTTTGGAACAAAATGAGGGTGAGTAAATGATGACTATGGTTATTTACTACGAGTAAATCTCTGTTGGTTGACCAATAATAAATGTAAGGGATAATCCATGGCTAGCTGTGAATGAATGGATTTTAATGCATTAATATAGAATGGTGTTCCATTCCAGCCAAACAGAATCAAGTATTCATACCGACCTTAGTATAAATAGAACATAATTAACAATCCTCATATTTTGATAGTGTCAATTTGTAATTTGTGTTTGTGCCAAACTTAGAATAAGACATATATGGCCAATGATAGTCATAGTGACTAACCGTGAATGGTAGGGAAGAGGCTGGTGCAGAGGTTGTGATAGAGGTTTTTATCTTGACTCATCTCAAACACCTTCTCCCACTCCTGTACCGACATCTGTTTCTTAATGCTCTCTGCTGTCTGCTCCTCATCCCGGATCTCCTTACCGCCAAACTACAAACAGACACAGCCCATTAAAATAATGCTAAGTGATAAAAAATGAGACCTCCATGTCAAAATGCTGGGCTTGACACTTACTCTGGGATTGGTGAGGCATACGTGGCATGCCAAGAAAGCAAGTTTGTAGTTAAGTTCTCTGACGCCCAGCGCTTTAAGCCCACGGAGACCCTCGTTCTCGTAACCCTGCACACCACCAGTACGTGTGCTGGTCTCAGCACGCACACCTGAAACAAACATGATGCATGATGCTAAGAATCACAAGCACTGTATTACCATCAGTGATGTCCGACTGGATGAGAGCTGTGTACCTGGCGTGGCTAGCTGAGATACATCAGGCACAACGATGAGGGAGCCAATGAAGTCACATTTATCACCGGCCTGTGCTGACTCCACAGCCTCAGCCCGCAGAATCACCTCCATGCTACGAGGAATGGAGCCTCGTGGCAGCTCAGCCTGGGTCTCCTGGATACGCACCTGGTATCAGGGTAAATAAACCGTCAACATAGACTAATAACACTAAATTGTAGATACAGTGATTGACAAAGAGGATGGCTTGGGGCCAGTGTGACGAAATGCCATCTGCTCAATCATCCTGACAGAGCGCAGTAAAATAGGAAAGACTTATATAAATATAACATTCAAGTGTGTGATACATTGTTTTCTGCAACTGCTATTTCTCTGTGGGGCTGCATGATTAAAGTCGGCATGAAATGAAAGTTGCAATAGTCTTTTCTTCCCTATTGTGAATAATCCGAGTGAAACGGCTTCTCGTGGAACTTGATTTTGTCCATCTGGAACAGACTGAATCGTTGTAGTTTGCTATTGCTGTGATCTCATGCAAGTGACAGATGGGGAAGTTATTTTGATTAAAGATTACAAATAATAATACAATAAATATACATATAATAAATACTGCAATATTCCATAAAAAAAATAAGAGTTGTCGATTTTGATTTAAAAATGACTTTAAATAAAAAATGAAGTTGCGATATGGCTTATACAATTGTAACAGATGTTATTTAATTAAATAAACATATGTGCTTGTATGAAATATTACAATAATATTTTTTTTTGGTTTATATATACCGGTATATATTTGTCTACAATAGCTATTGTTATTATTATTAATAATTTGTAAACCTTTATAATTTTTGGCTAAATTGTGCAGCCATGTGGTACCTAATGGTTTTGTTCAGCTAATACATTTTTTTTATCACAGTCGCAATTTTTATCAGATAAAATAAATAGTTTAATAAATATTTTTCTACAAATCATACAGCCCTATTCCTGTGTAAATACATAAATAATAAAAGTTATGCCTCTATTAAACTGATATTAAAAATATCTATTGACACACCTTTCCATTCTCAATATTACTGATTTAATTATTTTATTTCCTGGACTTTCGTTCTCCATTTGCTTCAAATATTGCTTCTTTGATGATTTTATATTAATGGAGGTTTTTATTCTATAGCAAATTGTCATGTAAAAAAAAAAAATGTCCTGACACTTCACTTAAAAAATTTTTACAGAAAAATGGAATACTTAATTTTTGCAGAGCCAACAGAAAAATATCCTTAGCGATGAACCTGTGACATATCAACTACACTGCAGCCTTTTTGTACGTACGCTTTGCACTGTGACTTCTCCTTTAGTTCAAGACAGGATAGGGGGTTTACCAAATAACATAATAGTATATGGTTTTAAAAAAGCACCTGTCATACCTTCTGGAAGTCAATGAATTTGGATTTGTTTGTATCCAGGAGAAAACGTCTACGGTTGTTGCACACAGGATTGCGGCAAATGCTCGGCTGGGTGTATTTAAACTGCTGCTCCACGTCTTTAATCATTCCCTGACAGTCCAAACACAGGAAGGTCCCGCTCACCAGCTCAGGGTGAACAGGGTGAGTACGGACAACCTGTCCGCTGATGCGCACGAGCGAGCCAACTTTCACTGCGGTTAACTCACGGATCCTGCAGGAACCCACAAGAGAACATCAGTTCGGGACGCATTTGTTCAAAATATCAAAAAATCCATGTATAATTTTGTCAAATATTTTAGTCTAAAATGATTAATAAATCATCGCATCTTAAAATTCTCTTTACTTGTGTCTGGTTGGTAGATCCTGGAAGGCAACATAGAACTCCTTGGAGATGGGAACTTCTCCATGATCCCGAGCAAAATTACGCACAGCGCGGCACAGGAAGGGGTAAAGTCTAAATGAAATAAATATATATATATATATATTTATTAAAAACAAGGTGTTATCAATTGTGTATTCAAAAGGCAGCTTTGTAGCTGCCAAAGCCTTTGCCAAATGCAAGTCCATTTGCAGTACATACTCATTATACATTAATTTGCACAATAACTGCTCATCTGAGATTATGTATTTATCATTATGGGTGCTTCAGGTTCTTTCAGGCAGATTCTCTGATCCACTCACACTGATGTTTCAAACGTAAGCATGCAATAACTTGAAAGTGTTATAACAGTATTATATAAAAAAATAATAATTACAAAAGCTAAACTTAAATGTTGTTACTGTAGTAATAACAACTTACAATTTTAAGCATTGATATTTTGATCAATGTGTACTAGTAATTAAACAGTAAGATAAGCAAAGCATATGGAGTCACACTTTATACAAGATGTCTTTAACTACTATGTACTTATATAATAAAAAACCTTAAGTACAATGGACTGAATGTGTTCATGTTGACTGAATGTGTTCAGCTTTTGAGGTGGCTTACAGGTAAGGTTAGAACAGGTTTGGTGGTATGGTTAGGTTTAAGGGTGTGTTAAACTGTGTAATTATATATTAATTACAGCTGTAATTACATGAAATAAGTACAATATTAAAGTGCACTGTATTAAATGATTAATTTAAGTGTTAATGCATAGTAGTTAAAGACACTTAATATAAAGTGGGACAGTATATGGTGGCTTGATTCTAAAGCAATGTACAAGAGCATTTTAGATATTTCTTTTGGCTCCTTTCAGACCTGTAGAATTCCTCCTGGATGGCGGTTGCCAGTTCTTGATTAAAGCCCTCAAGGTCAGTAAAACTGACCACGAGTGTGTTTCTCTCCGGCCGGATCAATTCCTCTGCGTCCCGCTGGTACTTCACTTCTCCATCACTATTATGAAACCTGCGAAGCGGTACACAAAAGTATTAGTGTCAAATTCTGATTATGACCACAAATTAATACAAATCACGCAAATTATAACTATATAGTGCATTATAGCAAAGATGATGCATGGTCACGTGCACAAGTCTAATTAGAAAATGTGCATTTGCTTATAAATATATATGTAGTTTAACATAACATTGCATCCGCTTAACGTTACTGTACAAGCGTGTAATGTTTATTCGAATTATTGCTGTTATTCTATTCTGGTGTCCATCGTGTAACCTGTGATGCAGAAGAACAATAAGAACCACCGCATTTACTCACTCTTCTAAGAACGCCTGGAATAATTTTTGGCATTTTTCAGCCAGTTCGTCCTTGATCATCTGACCAGCATTCTGATTCGCTCCAGGTTCCAAAAGATCCATTTCAAAGCAATTGGTATTACAAAGTTATAACAATAATGTATTCTCCGTCCCGTCTACCACGCGAAGCACACGAGCTCTTGCAGAAGTTTTCGCGCGAAATGCTGTACCATGTGATTGTTTCGCGCCACCAGGAACCAATCAGATAGATGCTTTTCTGTGCTGCTACTACAATTGGACCATAGTGGCCAATCATATTCGAGCTTTCTGTTGAGGGTCGTGGCATCAAGTTGCGGTTAGATAGTTTCAGTCATTTTTTTTCTAAATAATATAACTATGTCAACGATTGAAACAAAATAATAAAAAAAAGATAGATGTGAAAGGGTGAAACTTGTGTCACTCGAAACGGGCGGACCTTAGACGTTTGACGTTTAATACGTTTAGACGTTTGATTGATCAGGTAACGTTACTGTCCTTAGACCCACACATAGTACTTACAGTCTAAATAACATACCTGCTACTTTAACACTTCATTATGTGTTTTACTAACGCTTCTCAATCTCAGCAGTGCCATTAATATGATTTTTAGACCGCTGCACTGTTTGTCAGTGGTACCTGTTACTGTTCTCTGAGCCAGTGAATTTGAACCAATCACAGTCGTTTATGATTCATGCCATGGATAGTGCCTAGGTGAGATCGTTCTTTTACAAACTGCTACATTGCAAAATAATGAATTACCATTATTGTTTTGCACAAAGTATAAATAGGCCTACAGCAAAAAAAAAAAAAAAAGACAGTTATTTTGCAGTTATTTGTGACACCACCCGCCGTTACTTTGCATTGTTATCGAGGCAGGTCAGCTTATGTTAATGATTTTAGTTTTCCTATCAGCTAATATTCGTGAGCTCAACTTATTAAATAAATTTAGATACGAAATATTAAATATTTTGTATCTAAATGGCAATGGAATTGTTA
>JAPMNS010751523.1:0-12807 GCA_029874215.1 Squalius alburnoides
CTGGAAAATTACCGCTCCACTTCACATTGTCCAATGAAATTTGAACTTGTTGTGCCAGATAACGATAGGTCGGTGTATTATACATGACAAACAGGCTTCAATGAATTATGTAATATTTTAACATATGTGATATGTGGATTTTTAATTGAATCGACACTCTACCTTTTATTATTGAAAAATAAAGTTTAAAAATAGTTTATTCCTTCCTGCTGTCAAGCCATAAACTCACCAAAATAACTATATATTTGGTTTAAGAGCATCGGCTCCCGAGCAGACTGTGGAATACATACGTTTACATTAGTGCATTTTCATTTAAAAACGCATAACTTTTGCTATGGTTACGCCTGCCATGTACACACACTACTCCTGAGTTTTAGACCCTCGTCCAAAGCAAAACACACAACTTGACATAAGTGACGCAACCTATAGCAACGCGTTGTGGCAAAGACACCGACCTCAGACTGACAGAAACGTAAAAATAAACGTGAATTTAGGCTACTTTAGTTTTGTACACATTGTCATGTTAATTATAATCAAATGCATTTTGTTTTATTGACAACAATATTATCTTTTGATATTTGTTTGAGTTTGCACTTTTGATTAATTTTGAAAAAGGGCAGGGGCCCCCCTGCACCTGATTTCATTATACTATAGTAGATGTTTATGAGTGCTGTATTTATTTTTGGAATGTCTTAAAAGATGTCAAATGGATTTTTCCCCGTCTGTTGTCTTTCATCACAGGGCAGGATAGCAAAGATTTCAAAACAAATGCAGCCACCATGGACCCTTTTCACAGACATGTTTCCACAGTTCCAAGTTTTTTTTTAAATATGAACATTTATTCCAAAATAATTTGTGTTGCATTACCTTTGCATTAAATTACAGAAAACTAGTTAACACTGCTGCACAAGTGTTGCAAGGGTGCTTTCATACTAAGTTCAATTGCTCTGCCTCCTCCTGGATTGTGTTCACATTATATTATTTGGATCCAAACCACGGTGCATTTGCATAATCAAAGCAGCAGCTTGTTGCTTGGTAACAACGACGCAGGAGAAGGCGATAAAATGCATAGCGTTGCTTACCTCATTTTTATATTTTGGTTTTTGAACCTTTTGGTTTCATTTTCAAAGTGTCAGCACATAACGCCACTTGTGTCTATCTGCCACTAAAGTACTGCAAATGCTCTAAAGAATGCAGGAGTCCATTTCTGCTAATGGCCACATTCTCTCTGCTTGCAGTGTCAGTCACGCTTGTCAGGAAAGCGAGTAAGAACGCAATCAAACACAGTTTTATCAAATTGTACGTCATCAATAACGGTTCTCTTGCGCAGTATTAGAAGGATTGCATATTAGCAATGAACCATACTGGAGTTCATACCTCAGACGACCTTTTTTATTCAGACTCGGGTACGGTTTGCCGGTGCGCACCTGAGCTCTGAAAACAGCATTCACATCATTCATTCAAAAGAACCGAACTCTGACGCCAATGAAACTTGGATGCTAGTGTGAAAGCACCCTAATACAACAGCTGATCTTTCTCTTTTCTGATCAATGGAATCAGTGTCTCTATTTTTAGAAATAGGATTGAAACTCTATTGTGAATGTTTTCTTTTGCTGTTGGAGCAAATGGGAATGCAAAAATGATTTGTTGTAGTTTCCGTTAACAGTTATAAAACTTTTCTCAACTATGATGACTTTTGCTTCTGAGAAACCCAGAAATGTTAAAAGGGCCTTTTTGAAATGAACGTGAATGCTAACGGATGCTTTCTCCAGACCCCTTTGGTCCTATCCTGGGCTCCAACACCTGCTCCTTCCTGCAAGCGTTGCGACGCCCTTCAGAAAGGATGCGGTCAGCAGGAGGAACCAAAGATCAGCGCTGTCACCAGAGAGACTAATCGTGTTCTTCCCTGAGGTGCTGTCAGTGGCCAGAGAAAGCTGGAGTACTGTTGACCTTGAGAGCAGATGCCTTTAATGTGCAGACACTGCTTCTCAGCACATTGTGAGCACTAGAGTCTATGAAAGCCTTGGGTAAATGCCCCACCCCGAAGAGATAAGAGTGCATTTCCCAAGGTGCTTTTGGCTTGACTCACAGACTGCAAGATCTAAGTAAAATCTGTCCGCTTTAATGATGAACCATTTGCTTGAATACTCAATTGACTCGAGCACTTTGCCTCATACTGCAATAGTAATGCAAAAAAAGCGGGTATTTTTTTTCTCCAACTATTATTACTCCATAGGGTTTATTCAGTGGCAACGGCGAACATAAACATGAGAAATTTCCTGTCGCTCCGCTTGCTCTCAGCCCATCTGTGGTTTATCAACCAGCATGTTTAAGGTTGTTTGGGGATGCTCTTCATTCTCATGTGATCAATAACTCTCTAACTGTTTAATTGGCCATCAATCAACGACAGTGTAGAGTTAAACACGGAGGTGCTCAATCCCCGCCTTTTATACAAGTCCTCCGGGGCCTTTTGTAGCCTTTAAGTTTTTCCAAGTTGCTTCCAGAGCTTTGTTATTTGTATGCGCCGTGCAGCAGCAGCAGCAGCAGCACACGAGACATCCAGAGGGCTTCCACGAGGGAGCGTTGTCTTGACTACTACCGTGATGTAGATGGAACTCTCCGCCAGCCCATAATACAAGTAAGGGTGGAGCTTTCTTTTGAACTGCATAACTGGTCCAGCATCAAAAGAAATGACAGAGCATCATATTGATATTTTGCCCACTTCAAGGCTAATGAAACTCTCGAGTTCAGCCTGTCTCTAACACAAACGGATAATCTGGATGAGTTTTGTACAGCTTAATGTACTCTTGACCATTGCGTTCTCTGAGTTCAAAGTGCAAAATTGTCTTTGCTGTACTTGGCTAATTATAATCATGAAGGCAAACATGCTTTTCTGGGATTCAATGTATTAGACCTCTGGGTATTAAGGCAAAGCTTTTTTGGCACTAAGAGATATTGATATTGGAGGTGATGGAGGTTTCTTTGTTAACTTTGATTATTGCATTTGGAAGGAGAGGGGGTTGATCATACAAGAATGTTTAAACTCTACAACTTTTTTTGCTCAGGGTAATGGATAAAGCTGCACGATTAATCATTAGAAGATCGCAATGTCAATTCAAACACCCACACAATCTTATTCCTAAATGACAACGACCCACCTGTATTCATTAAACCTTTTGACAAGTGATTTATTCAGATTCATAAATCATTTTAAATAGACTGCAGCGATTAACATTCGTCAGAGTAAATTGCATGTTATTTTCTTTAGTTGTCTGTTCAGAATCGTGGGAGAATCTTGATCTCTGTTTGAAACAATTTTTTTTTCTTTGATTTTTCAATCTATCCAGAATCGTGCAGCTCTAGTTATGGATTTGAAAAACAAAATAGTATAGTATTTTTTATTTTTTTTATTAAAGTATTAAAGTTTGCAATATGTTCCAGCATTAATAATACCTAAAAAATTTAAATTTCTTTAAAGAAATCCCAAATGTATGCTAAATTATTAAATGGCGGTCATGTTTAGTTTTAAGACTTTTTAAACAAATATTTTTTCTCCATATAAATTTTTTTTGTGGTTATATCTGTGACATAAATCTATAATAAAGTGATACATAATGACAGTACTTGTGATATAACTGTTGTTATGGTTATCATCATAAAGAGGGCGGGGTCTGTGATCAACTTCTCGAGCAACCACATAGCAACAGTCTTTAGAAACACTCAGAATGCTTTAGGAACTGCATAGCAGCAAGCCATGCCATTTTTTGACATTTTCTTAGTACTTTGTTGTGTACGAAAGATTTCCATGTGGCATATGTAACATAATGCTAACACACATATGCCAACATACTGTTGTTTATATTAACGTGTGATTGTTCGAGCCTGGCTCAAGTCAATACAAAGTACCTCAGGCAGGCTGGAGGTGGTATGAACTCTCTAATGGCAAGGGTATTTAAGGGCTGGTTGGCTGAGAGGCGGCCAAAACATGTCCTCTTGAAGTGATGATGTTGACAAGGAAGACGACCTGTTGACCTTTGCTCATTATGTTCATATTCCATGCAGTCGCGCCTTAGGCTGGCAATTTTAACTGAGTCAACACTGGCCGTAGCTCAGCCTTCACTCATCAAGTGAACTCAAAACATCTGCTCACCCTTTTCAGAGACAAGAAGGATATTTAAAACCTGGATATTTAAAATCTGAATATTTGATTTTTACACTTTGCTGACTTCTGTAACCCCACTCTATATTTTAGTATTGACATTTTGTGTTTTTAAAATAACATTCTTAAGAAATAGCCTTTCTGGAGACTGTACCCTTACTATACGGTAACCACAGTAAAATACTGAAATCACCACTACACTACATTTATTGTTATTGTTTGCAGTAAAATGATGGAAATATAGTATTAGCTGTCACGACTGTCATCAATAAACGGATAAATAAAACAGAATCTAAAAGCTTCTTGCAAAGTGTATTTTGTGCCAGCTTCAGATACCGTGAAAAAATGCAATGTCGCATAAAATTAAAGTTTGTCGTTTTCATGACAATCAGTGCCGCGTTGTTTCCTGTCAGCTTACTGAGCTGTTTGCCAGAATCAACAAGCAATAGCCAAAACGAAGTGTCTCATAGCTCTGTTTGTTTTGACAAATGTCTAGGAGTAGGGGAAATAATTTTCATACTGTAAAAAATTAAAATGTATCAGTACATCATAAGGAAGAATTCGGTCACAAATGTAACATTTCAGTATTTTATTTAAGTGTTCACTGGATATTAACTTATAATTTTGTTTTAATAGTTTTATATTTCTGTATTTATAGGCCTGGTTTCACAGACAGGTATTAAATTAAGCCAGGATTATGCCTTAGTTAAATGAGGACATTTAATTAACTTTTATAAACATGCCTCGTAAAAAAACATTACTGGTGTTCATCTTGATGCAAAACAATGGCACTGACATATATTTAAGACATGTCAGTACAAGTTGCTTTTAGTTAAGACAGCTTAAACATGCATTTTAGTCTGGGACTAGCCTTAAACCTTGTCTGTGAAACCAGGTATTCATTTCATAGTTTCGTATTTTATTAAGATGCTGTTTACCAAGCTTAAGGTTTTCACGGAAATAAATGTGACTTCTTGGGATACATATTTTAGTTATATCTAGGACTTTTCATGCATGGTACAGTAGTCCAAAAAATGTTTATAAAAGCTTTAATTTATTATGTTTTATCAGTAGAAGAATAACAGTAGTAACTGGTATTTTGGCAGAAGCTACCATGGTAATTATTTTCTGAGGGTAGATGTCAGCATCACACTAGTATTTGTAATGACAGTGTATTCATTTGGAAAACTAGCATGCTTACTACTTCCTTTGGCAACCATTTTTATTAGCAACCTCTAGCTTGAGAAAAGTGTGTGGGTAAAACATTTCATTTTCTTCCCTTTACTTCAACAGAGTATAATATGATGCCAGCCTTCGCATTAGGCTCGGTTTGTGTGTGAAATGTGGTCGCAGCGGACGAGATTTCAGATTTCAGAAAGACAAAGAAATAGCATTTCTTGGCAAGGACATTAGGAGCAGTGAAGCCGTTGAAATAGATTTAAGACTCCATGCTTGTATAATTAATCATGACAGAATTGCTCATTCTGGGACTTTGCACTGCCTATGGAATTGAATGAATACTGTAAATGTGTCATTTACTTTTTCATTTAAGCCTATACTTTTTTTAATCCCTGAAAGCACAGGATTTCAGTATGTTTCAAAGACCTTTAAAGGTAGTCCTCTCGTCGCTTTCTTTTGTTTATAATAACCCAGGGGGCTCATTAGTCTTACAGTCGTTCTGTAGAGACCTGACTGTTTGTGCCTCTGTGAAATGGCATATGGAGACAGTCAGTCTGTGTATTTACTCTAAATGTGTGTGTGGTGGTCTAAAAGGACTTTGATTGTATAATTTCAGCTATAAACATGTTTTCTGGTTCATTTACAAAAAAGGATGAGCTCAGGTTTGCGTTTTGTACTCATGCATTTTGAATGAGCTGTAGTGAAGGATTTCTCTTTTAGCACTGAGAGGAAAACGGTGAGATTCTTACAAATTCAACTCTTGAGACTGGTTAAATGTAATTTGAGTGCTACAACCTTTCTTGACCTCTCCTAAACAAAGCCAAACATATCAAAAACACTTTCAGTGTAAATCGCACACATGGAAATGGCCTTCTGAGGTACTGCATGTTCAGCAAGAGTTCTCTTGGGGCAAAAGGATCTGAGAGCTGGATCATATAAATTAACAAGGCTTTCTGTTAATTTCTGAACCTCTTTCAAGCTTTATGTGAAGTGTCTGAAACCCTTGGATATGATGTCACCGCAAAAAAAGGCTGTACAGTGCCAAACTCTTTATTATGTCACATCCTGTCCTTAGAGGACAGCATGCCATCTTGCTCTTCAAGTGATTGTCATACATCTTTAACACATTTTAAATTAGAATATTTAAGTGCAGTGCAGAAATGCAGTGTTAATAATGATTAATGCATACTGGAGAAAGTGAGGAAGTTTGCCAATGTAAATGGATTTTTGCTGTTTTTAATAACTTCAAAGCCTTAAAGGAATATTCCTGGTTATTTACAACTTAATGTTTATTTTAATCGTTTATTCGTGCCGCTGTCAGCTTGCCTGCAAGGCCTCCAGTAAGTGCATTACATTGAAATGATTGCTTTGGTAATTGACAGCCTGCCACAAATGTCCTTAGACATTAAGTTGAAGTTAACCCTGAATGTTCCTTTCAGCTTCAGTCATGGTCTATAAACAAGACGTTGCCGGGTGGTTTACAATTCTTTGAATTTATTCATAATTTTTTTTTAGGTCTGTGAAACTATTTACAACAAACCTTAGCAGGGTCAATCTTTATCAAAATTGTCATTCCAAACTTTTTTTTCTTTTGTGGAACACAAAAAGGGAATTTTGAAGTTTCATAGTGACCATGTCAAACACCAAAAATAACAAACAAAAACTATAAAAGCACTCAGGTTCATTTGTTATACAGTACTCCTGTCGTCACTTTTGTGTCAAGAAAATAAAACATTTTCAACTCAAATTTGATTTTTTGGCAAGCCACAATTTTTTTTTTCTTTTTTTTTTTTAAATCCAACTTCAGACTTTTGAAACCTCACTCTAGATTTTAGTTCTGACATTATGTAGTTTTTAAATGAAAAAAGCAGGAATTCTTTTTTTTTTGGAGATTCTACCATGAGTTTGTCATGGTAAGCACAGTTTTTGACACTATATGCTTCAATTAAGAGTTATTGTTAACCGTAAAATTATGTGAGTTTTGGGATTTTTTTTTTTTTTTTTTTGGGTTCCAGGAACAGACTGAAATTAAATTTTTTCTCTCAACATAGCCTAAATAGAGAAAAACATTTCAGAGATGTGGCAGAGATAACTGTTTTTAGTGAATAATTGATATTTGCACATTTGTTGTATGGTTTCAGACGACTTGGAACATATACATCAGAAGTCACATTGACTACTGTTTTGTATGGAGCCCCTAAAGAGACCTTTGCAAAAATAAAAATATACTGACTTTCACGTGCTCACAAGAAACGTATCTCGTGCTCACGCGTTACAATTTCAGGATTGCGTACAATTTGCGTCACTGCCATCTTACTAAGAAAACAAGAGCATGGATGTGGATGTGCATGAATTGATCGAAATCTATTTTAAACTTCAGTACAATGACTCTATAACGCAAACCGGAGATTGTAATACGTGAGTATGCGATAGTTTCTCGTGAGCACGCGAGAGCCTGTATATTTTTATTTTTACAAAGGTCCCTTTAGGGGCTTTGTAGTTTTGGGTCTCTTAAGGAGGATTTTTTTTTGTCCTGGTCAGAGTTTGACAGTAGTGATTACTATGAACCAGTAAGTAAAGTTTCTTTAAAATGTATCATTGTGTTCCGTGGCAAAAATAGCATACAGGTTTAGAACAACATTAGGATAAATAATGTCAGGATGTTCATTTTTGGGTTGAGCTATTTCTTTACATGTCTCTCTTTCTCTGAGATGTCTAAAAATATCTGTAGAGTCCACCATGACCTATGTAGGCAGCCTTTAGTTTGTGGTTTGCTGCTATTTTGAAAAAAAAATTCAAGTTTCAGCCCCAGACATTCACAGCTTCTGGTGTAAGAAACATTTCTGTCTTGCATTCTGCGAAGAAGCGTCTTCATTGAGAGCTCTGTGAATCATCTCCTTTCTTCTTTCCCTGACTCACTGTGGTTGCTGAAGACTTCACCATGCTGGGAAAAGTAGAGGTGTCCTGGCACTGTCTCAGTCTCAACGCAGGCCACCTAATTACCCAGCCGAAAGCATGCTGCTTCACCCCTCTGAATCATTACATTAAATCTTGCACGGTTAAATGCATACACATTCTTTTCTCCCAGTAGTCAAACACTCTGGATAGGTGTTTTGATGCCAAATAAGGTTATGTATAGCTCAGGTGATAACAATCTCAGCCTCTCATTCATGAATTAACCCAGAGTACAAAGAGCTTTGAGATTCAGTGGTGCTTCACAAATGTTCTCTATTGTAGCTGTTTGGCTAACTTAGACATATGGTGAAAAGCCTTTTATTCAGCCTTATTCAGAGATTATGTTAAGGGTTTTAATGTAGTTTAAGTGTAGCCTAACCGTTTCAAAAGCATACTTGGCTACTTTTTACTTTTACTTGTACTAGAAATCTTGGCACTCAATGAAGGTCCCACCTTTCAGTTAAAATAGCTGGTCACCTTTTTATAGAGAAATAGATCAAATAGTTTTTTGTGTTATTTCAGCTAGATGTATGATACCATTTTCATAAGATTTTTATTTTTCAAGACTCGCCTCTGTTTCTGATTGGCTAGAATTTGAGTGCTGCTTTCAGAAACTTTTTTTGCTGTTTAGTGTAGTTTTATGTCTTTAAAGCTTTTATTTATAATGTACTATATTTAAAATATTTATAATTTATTTACTTTGCACTAACATTCAAAACATTTTTTAAAAGAAATTAATACTTTTATTCAGCAGTGATGCTTTATACTTATCAAAAGTGACAAAACATTTGTTACATTATAAATGTCTTCACTATTTCAAATAAAGGCTGTTCTTTTGAACTTTCTATTCATCAAAAAATACTGGAAAAATGTATCGCTCTTTACACAAAAATATTAAGTGCCACAATTGATTACAAAACTGAGTAAAAATAAGATTTAATCAACAAATCAGCATATCACAATGGTTTCTGAATTATCATTTTAAAGTATATAGGCTCCCACCAGCTGGAGGGGGTACTTTTAAGCTGAATATTAGCATAAGAAAGATGGAGTTTTTGAAATGTTATCAGAAATACAGTGATTAGAAATCCAAATATTTAGTGCATAAAAATGAATGATGGGGGAAATAACACATTGAACATTTGTGTTGGGTAGGCTAATCATTGCCACAACCACAGCTTCGAGAACAACAACAGCAAAAAAAGTCCATCCAGAAAACCAAATAAAGTTTTCTGTTAACGTGTAGAAATAAAATCTATAGGTCAGTAATACCTACATCTACTTTTTTTTATAAAATATTTTAAATCATATCATTCTAATCAAATGCATCGATCACCATTTAAACTGTAGGTAAATTATAATCCGTTTGAAATTGATTTTAAAAATTTAAAACATACCGGTAATGTAAAAAAAAAAAACTTTGTTTCTTTTACATAATTATAGTGCAAGGTTTACCAAATTCAACGTTTTCTGTGGTATTATTTCTTATTATAGCCCATTTTGTATTTATTTTTTGTTTAATACATCTTGTACCTAGAGGTTGATGGGCTACACGCTAAAATAATTTTACAGTGGAGCACAATTGATTGACATGGGTTGAACACGGAGCAAGGTTTTTTCAAGGGTGTGTTCACTTGTAGTTCGGTTCGTTTTGTTTGTTTGATCCGAACCAAAAAAAAAAAAAAAAAAAATAGGCTTGGTCCGCTTAGCGTTCATATTGGCATTTTAACACAGAGCCTAAAGATACTGAACCTAAAGGCATAGGCATATGTTCACAACCTGATTAGTCTGCTTTTATTACATGTATTTCACTCGTTGTATGTGCGTAGCCTACATATTATGGTATTTTGACCAGCTGAGAACTTATGAAGTGCTTATTAAATGTGTAAAGGAGTCAAAACAGCAGCAGGAATCCCTCCTTCACACACACAAACAATCTGCTGAGAGGAGACGCGGTTCTGATGGCTGTACTGAACTATGACGAGAAAAAAACAGGTATGCTTGAGCCTTCTGTCCTTTTAGGATCGCATCTTGTGACATCATGTCCCGTTTTTGGTTAATTTATATGTCTTTGGTCCGCGTTCATACTTCATTCGAACCGCATCAGAGTTCGTTTGGAAGTGGACCGAGACACATCTTTTCAGTGGTGCACACCAGGGTTTGGATCATTCAAACGAACCGAACTAACTAACAGTGCAATCGCACCAGGGTTCTTTTTCATCGAACCAAACATTCCAAGTGTGAACACACCCTTAGGGCGGAGAGAGAAATGGCCATCCAGTAAACTGGAAAAGAAATCTATTTAAGAACAATGTGTTCTACTGCGCACTCGAAATCTGGGAAATTTTCATTCCTAAACAATATCTGCACTTTAGTGTTACTATGACAACCATTTGGATGTGCGACTTCAATCATTTACCTACATAAAGAAAATAATTTCACTGCTTAATAAGAAACAAAAAGCCTATACCTTGTAAAAAGCATTAAATCAATGCTTAGAATGTTTTTTTTTTCTTTTTTTTTGGAGATTGGGGGAGGGGCGGTGGGTTTGGGTTAACATGGATCTCGCCTAGGGTGCCAAAATGGTCGTAAACAGCCCTGTTTGCATTAGTATCTTTATCTTTTGTAACCTGTAACTTAAATGTTGTTCAAGTCATATTTTCTTAGTTTTGTTCATGGGTTTTGAGATTGGATTTTACCCGGTAGGCTCTTATTACTTCTTATAACATTTTATAGACTTAGAATGCCATCATTATTGTTTTTTGCTTCATTAAAAAGAGCCACAATTCCTATTTATGTGGATAATCTAAATTACATTTTTGAGAGGTGTGGTATGACTGATTCAGATTTGCTTCAGGAGTTTTGATGTTGTTTGGCTAAACACCACACTGCCAGTGACGATAAATTACATTCTTGATTAATTCTGCTTCTTTTTTTCTTCTTTTTGTCATTTACATGGGCCACTTTCTACCCTCAACAACTCTCCTACTTGGATTTACTAGAAAGTAGTAAAGGATTTGTCTCAACCAAACATGAGAGATTTGTTCTGGGTTTAAAGGATATGGAATTAAAAATTGGACTCTGAAACGAACAGGAATAAAACACAAACCCTGTCAGTTTTCTAAATGATTTACGATTTCCTCTCTTACCTACAAGCTTCAGTCTAAGTCTAACAAGCACATCTTACCTTTCAGATTCTATTAAGTTAATCAATGCCATACATTAGCTATCCTTTCGCATTAGATGAGACAGTGTCTCATACGGTGGGAGAGGGATGTAGAATAGTTTGCTTTTTTCTTTTCTTGAACCACTCTGTGCTCTTTTAATGAAAGAAGCTGCTTACAAAACATATCAGTGATTTTATCAAAGGTATACAGCATCACTGTTTAATGTTGTTCAACTATTAAGATTTTGGCTACAAAATAACATTTTGCCAACACAGTAAGATTTCAGACTATATTAGAGCCAACTCTTTGAATGTGTTAGATGGCACCAATATAAACATCTAACTGTCTTCAGTCCTGTTATCTCCTGCCTGGTAATTTTATCTAGATCTAAAAATTCTGAGCTAATCACATTTCTAAGGATTGTGTAAAAAGTTCAGTTTTGTATGTCTCTGACTAAAGTTGGAATTGATTTTAATGAGATAAGATTTTTTTGTCTTTTCTCAGTTGCATTTGCCATGGTTCAGGCTAGGGATGCTATCGGATGATAATACCATCACACTTTGATTGTATAATTTGGTACTGTGTTATTACCATATTGATTTACCATGGTATTTTAAAGAATATCATTGTATGAGGTATACATTTATGTTTTTAGTATTTCTGTTCCTCATTGGAATCTGCAACGGAATCAGAACTCAAAATCAAATCAAAACTGCCTAATGTTACAAAATGAAATGTCGACCCAGGATGTGAGGTATGGGACTGTGCAAGCTTTAGAGGTGTCGATGGAAGCGATCTATACCATCAATGTTTTTATCATCGTTCTGAATCCGATCGAGAAGAAGCCTTTGACAAATTTTTTTTATTATTAATGGAACTTATTGTTTTGTTTTAAAGCAGAGAGTCTTTTCTTTCTTTTTATAAATTGCCGCTGGCTGGCAACTTTGTTCAAAAATGTTGGCTGGGAAAGAGTTAATTATTTTAGGGATTTTGATCTCAGATACCAATAGGAGTTCAGTACTCTTCTCTCCATTTTTCTTTTTTTTTAATGATTTATTTATATTTTGTATTATTCATTCAGGGCGGAAAAAAGAAGTAGTACATAAACAAATAAATAAACAGGCATAAATAAGTAATAATAACAACAAAAATAAAAGACACGACTAACACATTTTACAATGTTGAAATCCATTTAGCAGAATTCAGGGTTTATTTCACCCAAAAAATTAGCACAAATAACATCTGCAGATTGCATCTGGGCCTGCTCATACTAAAACAGATTTTGATCTGCAGTTTGTTGAAGATCTTCAGACACAATCTAATTAAAACCAATGTTCTGCTTTTGAT
>JAPMNS010751541.1:0-18982 GCA_029874215.1 Squalius alburnoides
ATTGTCCCTCAGAAACATACCCCTTGTCCCCCCTTAGGCTTATTAGCAGGTGGTCACCCTATTTGTATGCAAAGGATGACTGGGTTGGGTGATTTACTTTGAACCATTTAGTTGGTATGAAGAGTTGAAAACAGCATATTTTTCCATTATTTCTTCACTGTTTGCTGATCAAATCTCAATGTGATATGTGGATGCAATTTGTTTTCATTGGGTGGACAAAAAAGGTCCCAAACTAATAAAATGAGTGATTGCAAACACTGATCAGAAATTGATTTACACATTTCTGAATAAAAAGTGCAATCTCACCACCACAAGGCTACAGTTGCGTTAAGGTGTTTGGAATGTTTTTTTTGTTGTTGTTGTTGTTTTTTAATCATTTTGCAGTGCAGTTATTTTGGGTTGTTGCTATGGTGCTGCTTGGTGATTACTAAGGATTTAGTGCTTACTGGTCCAAGTCCATGGGGCTCACCTCCAAGTTATTCTGGTCCCTAAATATGGCCCCTTTTCAAAGAAAAATAAATAAATAAATCATAGCAACAGTTCTTCAGAACATGATTCATATCCATTGTTTCACACCAATATTAATAACCACTAACTAAACATATATTGATTTTGGTCAGAGAACTGAAAAAATCTAACAGGACAGTTCAACTATTCTGTCTTTGTACAATTTAACAGCTCAGCTTTCAGCTTCAAAATATTTTATTTAGAACAGTTTTGTGACCTCCTGGGTAGGCAAATGATTGAATGGTGCCACTGGCTTTTGCCTCACAACAGCTGTTTGCCTGAATTACAGGAAACCAATTGTACACGTACTAATGTAGCCAATTTAATTTAAAAGACATTGAAATGCTAATAAGATCCTCGCAACAATCTTGTATTGCCTCAACAGCTCTGAAGTAGCCCCCTGGCAGACCCAAATATTGTAATTTGTTTTAGTTGTTACATGTACAACACACGGTTTTTCATGATCATTCTCCAATGGCGAGGCAGTAGGCCTAATTTTTACTCTACTGATGACTAGCGGGTTAACACTGTTGATTCAAAAGGTAATATTTCTCCATGATTAATTCCTTTAAGATGCAATCTCTATAAATAACACATGAAAACAGTAGAAGGCCTCATAATGTGCAAAAAATGAAAGGAACCTGATGGTGGGAAGGAATGTGAAGTCGGGGGCGACTTCATCTGAGCTTAATTCATATTTAAAGACTTCCATTATTACATCTTTAATAGCCTTTTTGTTGGTATCCCTTAACTTTTGGCTCCCAGCACAGTTTAATTCACCTCCCATTGAGTTGACTGGCTCAGAGCTTTCAACTTCTGACTTTCATCTCCTTTCTTTTGGCCTGAGCTTTTATTGCTCTTCAGCTTTTCCTCAGAGATTTAATGCCACTATATTGGACCACACAAAACTCCAATACAAGTGCATAAGAGTATGAGTTCAGAGAGATTTACTGTTTGGATTTTAATATCATAGTAAACTGAACAACTACTGCAGATGAACTTTCATTGAAGATATTAGATTGGAAAAAAAGTTATTTAATCATTCCCTTGTGACAAGGAATAGAAATTAGGCAACTGCTTCTTTAAAATATCAATCAGGTTGATGCCACAGTATGAAGATAACTCTCCCAGATTTCATTTCCAATCTAGGGATAATTCTATGCATATGCCATAACATTAAAAGGATTAGGTTCAGAAAATGGATCATGATGCTCGTGGTGACAAGCAGCACTGTACTCTCACTATATGGACAAATCACTGCGGATGAAATGCCCACATCTGCTCTGTAATTTGAGCAGTTTTCTTTGAAAGGCTATATGACATATTTTATGAATTTATAAGTCCTCTATTTTATGTGCTCTATAATTTATTATATTCAATTAAAAAAGGCTTTACCAAAAGTAATGAACAGCACCTTTGAAAATTCTGTTTAAATCATGTAGACTCACATCATCGGTAGCCAAATAAAAGTTTTCTGTTTTAATTTTTACATTTGCCTCATTGGGACACCCAGGCTGAGAGCATATCAGTAACCTTCCTATTATCAGGAATTTTCAATCATCAAATAAATGAATCATATCTGACACAAATAGGTCATAATGTGATTTTGCATCCACACCACTAGGTGTCAGAATACCAAGACAACTATCATAAAAAATGACAGTTCACCTAAAAAAAATAAAAAATAAATTCTTTCAAATGAGAACTTTCATGAGAGCTAGTGCATACAGTACTTTAACAGAGCACTGAAATGTATTTATCATTCTTGTTATCCAATATAGTGGTGATCTAGAAAGTTTAACAATAATATAGTGTACCGATTGCAACATCTTTTGACCCATAATGACTGTCAAACTCTACTACAAATCACTCTGTAGACACACAGACTAAAGTTCAGACTATGTCAGATAAAACTTAATGAACTATACCTGCTAAGGCTACACCACAGCTCTGTCTGCTCCTGTTCGGGTTAATGAGTTATCGAAGCCTAATTAATTTGTGGTTAATTTCTAAATTGAAGTCTGCGAGTTTCCATTACAATTAGAAGGACTCTGTTTATGAAGCGTTCCTTCGTCATGCCTCAAAGAGCAGCTAATATCCTACCTCCCATTTCTCTCATCTGAGGAGAAAAAGGCTAATTTTCCTCTGCCTTCAAGGATTTAAATAATAATTTTACTACACAAGAACCCTAACCCTCCAATTCTATTGACAAAGAGAAGTAAAATTAAAACACACAGGCCAGATGAGAAATATGCCTCATATCCCCTTGGCTCTAATTTAACAAGAACTGGGTCAAGCTCATGAGAAATTTAATTTGAACAGATGTCAATTAATACCCATTATGTCTTTACTTTGAAAAGCAGAATCCTTCTCACAATCTTTTAAAGCCTGGCACTTCACTAGAGATTTAGTTAGATCCTCTGTGATTTGTGTCTCATCTTTTGGAAATCAGTTTTTACCTTGTAAGGAATGTGAGTTAATTAGTTTTTTTTTTTTTTTTTTATTTTTTTTTTAGCTCTCTGGAACATTCAGACATTGAGACAGTCAATGACACAGGAATGAAGCTTGACTTGGTATTTTGCTAAGAATTTGACCATTTTGCTAAGAATTTGATTATTATTGAGCAGAACCTGATAGACTACCCCAAAACACATAAATAAGAAAAGGACTTACTTGAGTGTAAACTGCTCCACAGTTGAATTTGGGACCAAAAGCAGGTAGATGTTGAGGATCTCTCCTGGTTTTAATGGCCTCTCTGGTAACCTCAGGTAGAGGTTCGTGTCAAGCTGTTTGTCTACCACCAATTGTTCCTGACTGGGCTGATACAAACTGATGCTCCCAATACGCAGAAGGGGTTGTTGGGATGAGCTCTCCCCTCTGGATGCCCCTCCCCGGCGTGGGTAGCTCTCCCCACACTCATCATTGTTGTCTGGATCATGTAGGGTATAGTAAAGCTCCACCTGAAGGGTCTCCCCACTTAACTCAAGCCCATCTGTTCCTGAAGACTTTCTGCGACCCAATGGTGCTACATTAACATTAAACCACGTGGAAGGGAGATCCAGTTGGGCCAAGCATTGAGCCAGATTCCCTTGAAGCCTGCAGGAAGTTTTGATCTCCCGAACATCTCTAAAAGCATGCAGCCTCACACATGGAAGCTTGTCCTGAATCTTGAAGTCATCCCAGTCCCGTCCTGCAATATAGAACAGCACCTGAACCAATGGGTTACTAGCAAACACTCTAGACTGTACAATAAAGGCCCGGACCTTCCAGTTGACCGTCAGCCTTCCAGGAATATCTAAAGGACTTGACGGCTGTAGTAGGTCTTTGGACAATGTCTGGTCTTGGGTGAAAGGCCCAAGTGAGATGTTGATTGCAGGCAGTTCCTTGGTCTGGAAGACCACAAAGCTTTCAGAGCGCTGAAGAGGGTGTCCACGTTGGCTGCCATATGATGTAACTCGGGTTTCCTGGAGAAAGAAGGCCAACTGTGTGTTGGATATCTTAAAATTAGCAGGGAGGTAAACTTCTGGTGGACTGGAGGTGGTAGTAGGAACAGGGACGCTGAAGAGGGCATCGGAACTGGTAGGGGAAACTTTACCAGCAACTGCAAAGACAAAACAAGAAGAAATACTGTTAAATATGCACTGATAATAGTTGGTGATAGCCAATAATCGAATTTGCTAACACACAGGTTCAAACTCAGTAGAGCAGATTTAAGAATTTAGGAACTCTAGAGTTCATGGAATTCTGCTCCTGTTTAACACTGAACCCTTAACTGGGCACTCAACTTCATACAGCTTTACAGGGGACGACCCTTGAGTTACAGGACTGCAAGTGTCTATTGGATGGTTTGATAAAAAGCGTATTCATAGCATTGAAAGGAATTCAAGATATTTTCTGTATCTGCTGGTGGCAGAGAAATATTCTCCATTTTACAAGAAAGTGAACAATACTTTTCAAATGAATGCTTGTTCTCCCTTTCATGTCTCAAGAGCTCAGTTGGCTCTGACAATAGATGCTGATTAACGGCATGCAAGAGAGAGGTTTTCAAACAAACTGTTTCGGATGAGTCAGGTGTGTAGAAATTCAAATAATGAGCAATAAATTCATATAGTAAATATATTGGCTTCAGTGAGAGGATGGATCTGATCATCTTTGACAGAAATTCACTCACGATTTGGAGTTGGTATATCGAGTAGCCTGCAACAGTTTGTCTGATAACATATTGTACACAGAAGACATCATTGATCTCTATCTCTTGGGCTCCTAAGATTAACTTCCTAAGACTAGATGCCCAATCGATTGTTGAGAAACTTCAATACGCTGATCATAATCTGCATGTACTGGAGAGAAATAGAGAGACTCTTGGACTTTGCTAATATTCAAAGCAAAGTTGACCAAATAAAAAAGCTATAGAAAACACTGTTGTAGAGTTACTGCATGAAAAGGGAGACAATTATGTCATTTGAGAACTCAATTCATCCTCATGCACTCTATTGAAATGTGGAACATGCTCTCTAAAATCAGGGGAACGATAAAACTTACTTATCATAATGGCAAGGCGAAGTGAACAGAAAATCCATGGCAAATCCACTTGAACAACAAATTGTCCCATATTCCACAAATGCTTTGCATTTAAACTGGGTACTTCACAACTTGAATCACTTCACAGGTACACAAAAAGAGTATCCATGCAGCTGAAGCCAAACTGTAGAAAAAAATGTATAGCTGCAGATCAAGCTCAGTTCATACTTTGAAAACCTCAAAGTCTCCAAACTTTAAAGCATACGAGTAGTATCCTCTCAGTAGTAATCCAACTGTATCCAGAACCTGCTCAAAGATCTGAAAGACACTGATCACTCGTGCCTGTAAAGAGGCTCCGAAGAAACCTCCTGCCCTGCAGCATGATCGGAGTGAGTTCCCACTAGCATTCGCTCACTCCATCTATTCTCTGCAGTTCCTGTTTGATTGTGACTCCTCCTAGCAGATCCCGTTCTCCTCTTACAGCTCGAGACAAAGCCTAGACACCGCCCTGTCTCACCACACCTCACCCCAAACTGTAATAAACTCTTTAGCTCTCATTCACAGCCAGTGCAAAAGCACTCCTCCCAGGACACCAGCGTGGCAGACTACAAACTACCCTATTACATTCATCTTCTCCCACAAGACGTGTCGAGGCAGACTCTGAATGTGTCTGTGTGAGGGAGAGTGTATTTGTTAGGGGGGCAGGGTTTGGGGGAGGGATGCATAGCTTGAGCTCCTTCAGGCAAAGAGTGGGGGATTAGTGGGAAGATCATTGACGAATTAGCTCTCCTCCTTTCCTCATCCAACAGCCCCTGAAAGATACATTTGAATGGATATGGGGGATGGGGGTGGAAGGTGGTGGGTGCTCTGCCCTTCCAATCACCCAGAGAGTTCTCGAAAGCTCAAAGGAGGAAATAAACTATAATAAGTGGGATGATGCTCTGTTCCAAGCTATCCTACTACTACAACAAATAAAATGTCTGCACAAAGAGCAGCAAAATATCATTAAGAAACATTTCTGACCAATGCATTCCTCAGCTATTGAGTGCCACCTTCTGTGAAGCATATGACATTGTTGAGACTTCTTTCAAGAGAGGTTCCCTTCTGCTCCATTACATTTCTGACGTTTATTATTGTGCTCATTCAACGCAAAGCCCAAAGATTGGGTTTCACTCACACTCATAGGTTTGAACAACTTTTGGTGTGGCTGCAGGCTGTAGAAACAGATATAAATACCTCTTAAAGGGATGAGCTAATGCCTCTGAAAGCCAATCCATTACAAACACATTAAGCATCAAAGTGCAAGTTTTCCAGACACAGGCAGTCTAATGTATATGGTTTCAATAGCTTCATCGGATTATGTGCTTCCAGTGCCCCCAGGGATACACAGTATGAGAGGTCACAGATTCAAATACATCACGTCCATCATTGCATAGACTCTGCACTGTGTCAAAGAGAAGGCACATATGGGACTACAATGTGACACCAAAAGCCCACACCGATCCCTCCTCCCAACCCCACTAATAGACCTGTAGTGGAGTGGTGGCTGCTGTTGCTGAACTCAGTAACAGGATATACATCTGTTGGTCAATGTCTGTGGCTCGATACAATCCTGGGGGCTTTCTGTAGCTTTTGAGCTGCAGTCTTATGAGAGATAATGGAATCGTCATGTGTAATATGCCTTTGAAATGTCAAATTTGCACTGTTTAATATAACTCGCCAATGCTGTCATTTTTTCTCTGTAATCCCACACTTTTTTTGGACTCGTGGGAAATGCAAGATGCTGGAAAGAAAATAAGAAATTCCCCTCAAGCATGTACATTTCCTTTGAAATAATCAGTCTAGTGGGGCAAATGCTTTAGGAAATAATCCATGCAGAATTTTCTTAGAAAAAAAAAGTGACAACAATAAGCATTAGAAAAGAAATCCCCCACCCACATGCACCGCACACACATTATGAAAGTGTGCATATCGATTGCAATCTTAAGGTTGTCATTTGTTTCGGAGTCTGTTAAAGTTTGAAAAACCTTCAATGGCATGGTATATTATTTCCAGGTTTGAATTACTTTAACAAATTGAACAGAGTTGTGTGTTAATTAATGAGCTGTACACATCTCTGTAAAGAGACATGAGAAGTGCTAGTGGAATTGTTCCATTTGAATTATTGCATTCGAGTGTACCCATAGGAAATGCGCAGAGAGGAAGTTGAATGAAGAAGAGGCAGTGAGAATACAAGATGTGACGTGCTCAAAGATTGGGATGATGCAATTTGAAAGGTAAATCATTAATAGGCAGAAAAAGGAGAATGCAACATTCGATTTGCAAAAACTCACATATGCATAATTCCATGATTGATAAAGTCACATCTGTTAAACCTAGGTAAGATTTCAATTCATGAATAGAAGTAGCATTTTAAGTTGTAGTACAATGTTAGAAATACAATAGCAATAACTGTCGATTATTTTCTTTGAAATTGTAATCAATTAATTTAGTTTTCCTTTTTTAATAAAACTTACATTAATGCACTTATTTTGTTTGGGGCGACAGTACCATATACTTTCTGTAGTCTACATATACTAAAGAAAGGTGAGAACTGTGTTCTTCGATACATTTATTACTGTTTCATGCATTAGTAAAAACCAAAACATTGCCTAAACTTTACGCTGGCCTTCCCAGCAGTATGAAAAACAAAACTGTTCATCAAATTTTGTATAAATTGTTTATAGAAAGTGAGCTACGTGACATTAGAATGCTCCCATCATGCTATAATCACTGAAGCTGTCACTGCAAACTAAAGTGAAATACAAACTGTTTATTTGTCTATGTATATCTATGAATGAGGCTGCTGAAAACTCATTAGGTGTTTATTGTTATTGACAGGTCAGTATTGACAGTAACTTAAACGCCTCTTTTATTTGCATTCTTGAGTCTGGAGTTGGTTACAAAACTAAACCGAAGCAAAAATAAATTGTAAATAGAAAATTTTGATGCAGCCTCATTTTAATAGACCTAAATGGAATTCTGTAAATGTCAGTTTCACGTTTAGTTATACACAGCAGCCGTAATCATAATCTTGATTATTCGATTAAATGTGCAGCTCTTTACAGTTGTACTAAGGGTTTTACCTAAGTATCATCTCATCTTACTGCATCTAATGAGTTCAGCAGCATTCATCATTTAGGATAAATAAAGAATTCAATAATTCACCCAAAATATATTCAATATGAATTTATAATAATAGGAGCTCTGGAGCATCCACCAAACCTTTTGATCCAAGGCTATGCTAACGAGCCTGTCAGTCTCTGTAATCTAGAGCCTATAGCGAAGGAACTCTGGCTTGAGTTAGCATGACAAGCAACAGTTGCAAATGAAGTGATTTACATAAGAAACAGGCGCTCAGACCGTTAGCATCACGCCAGGCTTTGGCGTATCACAAATAGTGACTACCATTGCATTGCATTCTCTTCATTATTGCTCTATGGTTTCTGTTTTCACTGAAAAGAAACATTTCAGAGGAAACGTTTAAAGGGAAATGGGCCTTAAGATATTCAAACTCTAAACCGCTGACCATATTTTGCCATTATTTCAGCATTCAATACCAGGAGGCCTAATGTATTTGCTCCTCTTTGCACCACTTGCCCTTGTCTGTCCTACAAGTGCCTTTTGCTATGAGTGGATGGAAATTGACTTAATAACAGAACACGTGAGATACTGTGCGGGGATTGCTGATTGCTAATGCTGTGCCATTGCTTTGCTGCAAAGTAATTTATGGCAGAATTAAATGAAAGGGAATGAGGAGATTTGTCATTAAGAGTTTGACAGGATATAAATCAGAATCCAGTGAATTTGGATGGTGAGGCGCATTGCCACAAATTCAGATTCTAAAATATTTAAGTGGTTAATTATAGTAACTAAGCAAAATTATGATTCTATGCATAGAAGAGAAAAAGTAGCCGAAAGCTACTTGAAAAAGACAGTGTTGGAACGATAATCGCAGCATTTGAACGTGTGGCATGGATAAAAATATCATGTCCAAAGAAAGATAATGTTTGTATTTATTAACTAACTAAATTATTTTATAACCATATTAGACATAAGAACACTGATTCAGATACTGATGCATTATTTAGCATTGCAATGTCATTTGCCTGGCTTGGAACTCAAGAATTGGTGTATATGTAATAGGATGTGTCTGACATCTGAAGTGTAGGCTATTCATACTTGCCCAGAAATACACACACAGAGATGCACACACAAGTAGTTTTGCTCACTGCATTGATTGTACTTTAGAAGACTGTTTAATAAACCTGAAAACAAAAACAATAAGGAAGGGCCCATTCCACTGGGAATACTAATGAGTGTATTGACTGAGAAGGTGTCTGGGTACGTTGATAAATGATTATAAGTATAAAGCACATTGCTTTCACCTTCATAATCAAAACAGTTTGTTGCATCTTCAGTGCACAGACCAGATACTAAAGATCTGGGAGGGGTTTGAAACCATTTGAAAAGAGCTTTCAATTGTCTTTATTAACATTAGTTTATTATTGTTTCAAATATCTGGATTCCTCATTTTAAGTCTCTGTAGAATATGACATAAATTGCTCAAACGTGAATGTACACAAGTTCACAACCCGCCTGTACGGAATTATTACCCACAGAATCCCACAGAAAGTTCTCCATAATTTAAACAAAGTTGTACGTATTCACTCATCATTTATCAGATATTATGGATAATTTGATTATGCATTCAGCTAAGAGTGCAGTATTCTCAGCCCATTCTCACACATTTTTTCCATTTCCATTTGCGTATTATGTTTTGTAGATCTTCCCCCACAAACAGTACTACACCGATTAGGGCGCTTTGGTTAAACAACATAAAATGAATAAAAAAAACATGCAGAAATCCTAACCTGCAGTCAGTTACCTGACCATATACAGTGAAAAACTATATTAGATTTCACAGAACAATTTATGTAATTTTACTGAACAATACATATATACTTTTATGAATATAAAAAGAATGATTTACCACATAATTCACAGCAAAACCCATTATATATTTAATTGTATATTGTATATCTTATGTATATTTTATACATAAGAAAATACGTGCAATTTCACAGTAAAATGTTGTTACTTTTTAAATTATGTTGATTTTATTCAAAAACATGTTTCTTATACATTTGTTTCAGTTGCTTATCAGTATATTTTAAGGTACAAAGCAGATTTCAGTAGTACCAGGTAGGTTTTTATATTAACATTATATCAGTTATATCAATTATATCAGAAATATATGGGTAGTTAATATGTAACATGTTTTTTTTTATTTTGATGTACATCTGACTGTACCAGTTTATTAAAAAAAAATACACCAAAGCAGAAAAAAAAAAAAATTGAATGCCAATCAAGACTAATAAGATGCACAAGGAAATAAGTATGATGAATATTCCTTTCATGTCGACATGAAAGCTTTAGATGGAATATAGCATGTCACCCTGCAGGGATTTATGCACATTTTACATGAACTTTAATGCCTGAAGCATTGTCATTATGTTTTAATTAGACATGACTGGTACATCACATGAGAAAAGTATGTTGCATGAAAATTCTTATTACATTTAAGTCAATAGAAATAGTGTCTCTCACAATTGAGTTACAACCTGCATGGTAAGAGACCCCAAAATCAGAGGTGGAAAGTAACTAATTACAAATACTTTCATTACAGTACTTGAGTAGATTTTATTTTTCAAATCTTTACGTTTATGAGCGCTCAAACTGCACAAATCAGCATCACTAACGTTTCATTATTTTAGTGAATGCAAGTGAACTATGCTCATATTCGGATTTTAAATTGTAATTTTGGCAGCTTCTGATATGGTCATGCCATTGATATTACCAGAGCACTGAGCAGTTGAAGTAAATAGAAAACTTGGCTCCAAGAAGAACTCAGTTATTGCATGGACGGAGCAAGAAAATAATTTAAGTAGTGTCGTGTGCACATTTCAGTTGAATGGTAATAATTGCCCTCTTTAACAATGCAGTTAAACTAAATGTGCAAAGAAAACTTAGTATGAAGCTGAAATAACCTCAACATTAACAACAATGGAATAAGAGTGCATGGTTTATCTGTCAATCAGATGCACGTAAAAGAGTAACTATAGCAACAGTGGACTCCTGGCACATTTTTTGGAAGAAAGAATAAAATTGCATTATATTTAATATGTTAATCTATCCCACTTTATATATTTTTTTACTGGCACCTTTCTATTCACACTTTTAACACCTAATTTCTTTGATCAAACCTCTCACTTGCCCCTCTTGCCTTTTTTAAAAATAAACATTAAAATGATCATACGTGGACTTACTTTTCAAATTTAGTAATAAAACAATAGCTCTTGGCAACAGGGATAGCCAGTACGTTTGGATAGTATAGCGTCAAACACGACAATTTATTAAGATTAATATCATGTTTTTCTCCAAAATCACTGTACATACTGTATACACGTCAGCCATGTTTGAAATAACTTCCATGGTCTATAAGCTATTGTGCTCAAGAACAATGACAAAAATCACATTTTGAAGATATAAACATTCAAAACGTGCAGTCTCTCACTTCCGCCAACATGGATCAATGATTTTGATGACATCACTCTGCACTTCAGCGTCTCATTAGATTTTCTGTCCAATCAAATGCTCTCTTGAATCTAGGGTGTCCCGCCCCCACACTATAAAAAGCTGGAACTAAAATCGGTCACTTGTTCACATATTTACTATTTTCTACATAGTGAATGGCACGTAGTGCACTATATAGGGGATAGGGAACGATTCAGACAGTGTAAATATGCTTTCCATTGGGGCGAATGAAGTCTGGAAGAATGGAACTGCGCATATAAGAAAACGTATTGGAAACCTTTTGAATTCTGCAAAGAATGCTGTATTTTAAAGCGATATGGAGGAGATTAGGAGGAGAAACAGTTAGCGATTAGGATGAAACTGGAGCTTTACTGAGCTCAACGGCTCTGGCCGAGCTGTAATATAAACGAGACGCTATTGGCTGTTTTAAAAAAGGGAAGAAGCTGTTCGATATGTTCCACCCCGTCTTCCTGTTTCATTGGAAATTACGTCAATGCACTGAATAATGCTGTGCGTTTCAAGTCACTTCAGTGGGCCCTTAAGCTATAGCGATATCTAATGCCTTTGTCCATATAAGGGATATCCAGATTTATGGCTCTTTGAGTCTCACTGGTGGACTCTCTGCGTGAGGGCGCCCTCCGGCTTCCAGTATGAATGAAACAGACGTTACATGAGAGTGTTTAGCGCTCCATAATGCTCACATTGCCTCATTTTGGGTAGTACTTTGTAACTTGGACAGTTTTTCAGAAGACTACTTATTTACTCTTACCTGAGTCTTATTATTTTTCAGTAGAACTCCTACTCAGGTAAATAATTTCTTAAGTAGCAATACTTTCTTTAGTACTCTTTCCACCTCTGCCTAAATCACGCCATCTCCTATCAAGTCACAATAAGAAGGTCGAGTTATGGGGGCAGTACTTATGAGCAACAAGTAAAGCTAGAAGTGAAAATCCTGCAATATCTCCAGATGCTCTGTCTGTGAGACCATCGATTGCAGCAGATAAAGACCCACCTACCTAATACTGCCGTACAAGAACACTTTTCATTAACGTCTGCACCAATAGCAATATTTCAGTTTTCATTGAAGAAATGCTAGTCGTGGTCTTTCATTGGAATGACTCCACTGAGCTGGCAAGGATTTAGAGATGAACACCCTCCCCGTCCCTGAAAAACGGCTTATCGACAATAGTAAATACAATAAACCGTAAAACTTTAAGCCTTGAATATTGCTGATGAATTTGAAAAGATTGTGATCTTGGCCTGTCAGCTGTTGCAGCCCGCGCGGGGGGGACTGCTCCTTATAAGCTAAGATTGCACTTATTCAAATGTAACTGATTTATGGCAAATGCGAACATTAAAGTTTCATGTAGTATTATAGGTCACAGCTAGATCAGAAACGGACTAAACAATAGAGTATTACAGGCACTATTACTGCTTGTGTTATAAAACAGATCTTTTTACTGCACAGGACCATTTTCATTGTCTTGTCTCAAAGCAAAATAACTACATGCTCTTGTCACAAGTTCATTCAAATCATTACTGATTAGCCACTGGATATGAACATTGGCGAGACATGCAAGAGATGCTCGGGAAATTAATGTGACATGTCTTGTGCATCAACTGCACCACTCAAGCTGTCATCAAACTCTTTCATGCATGACTGTCACCAAAGTGGCGTTATATTTCCGTGTCTGCAGGCACAATGGAAAAATTGAATTAATATGTAAGAATCATCCTCAGGTAGGTCTAACTGATGTATGTCTATTGCCATTGCAAAGCTCTTTAGGATCACTTTAATAATCATTGTGGTAATCTTTTCACACGATTAGGAAGGACCTTTGATGACAATTCAAAACGCCCACTGGCCGAACGGAGATGGTTTTCATTTTTGTTTTGTTCTTGACACAAAGATATTGTATGATTTCAGAAGACTACAACCAAATGGCCTTGGGACTTTTATGATGCTTCTGCATGATTTTTTAAAGCTTGAATGTTCCAGTCAAAGGTTACATTTTTTGTAACCGCGTGGAAAAAGCAACCGTTGTGTTCCATAGAGGACAGAACACATGTTTGGAAAGATTAGTATATTAATTATATTATGTCTTTGGAATAGTCTTCCTCTGAATATCTGATCCTGTGACCTGTTAGTATGCTGAAAACATGCCTTGGTTTTTGAGACACTGACCAGTGTTGTATATTGAGTAATTTTTTGACATGTAAAGCACTTTGGTCAACTTGTGTTGCTTTTTAAATGTGCTAAACAAATTAATGTTGATTGATTGATATTATATTAATTATATTATATTAATCAGTAACAAACCATGAAAAATTGACCATGACCTATATGTACTAAATAGAGGGTGATTGTGATTAATTAATGTAGGAAGGGTTTATATATATTAAACCCTTTCTACATTAATAAATGTTGTAAAATTAACACCTTTAAAAACACCTTGACCTCTTTATGTAAATGATCTATGACTATGGCTAACTGCTTTGCATATTAAATTAATTATAATGTGGGTTACATTTACATTGTGAACATGAGAAAGACCAAATAAAATCATGTTTTCATGATATGTCCTTAATGATAGGATATGTAATTAAATGATAGGTAATTAAACTGTATACTTAATTTGGCAGAACACTGTGAAATTACACATTCATTTTGTTATTTCTTTTTTAATGATAATGTAATTCAGGTTGCAGGAATATTCCCATAAAATGTCTCTAATGAAGCGTGCTTTATGAGAAGGAGCGCAGTCCATCAGGACAGCAGTGCAGTTCATTATAAACGTTCAACAGGTGGTTGCTATTTTTCGACACAGCACAATCAGACGATAGACATCAGTATTGATGGGATATCTATACCCTGGAGCTTAAGCGGTCATGTCAATAGATTGTTACCTGCTGACACTTCCCCAGAGAGAATAGAGCTGTAGAGGCAGCCTTGAGTTTGACAGGGACCATCGATATCACAGTGCCTGAGAAGTCATACCTCAGCTTCAATGGTCACACATTTAGACCATTATCACTGACCTCCATATTTGACAGTTTTACTTTCTCAGCTAACCAAAACTCACAAAGCACTTTGACAGATTTTGATTCTCCATTGTTTAGACTTAATACTGGTGGAGCGTGACTGTATCTACTGGTATATACCTTTTTGCTAAGCAACCATGATGACCCGCTATTTCCGTTTTACTGTTTCCCGTGGCTGGTCTCATTAAAAATCAGAACCAGAATTAAACTTGTACAAGCTGCAAGTACAGAGCCGACTAGAATCATTATGCAAGACTTAATTAAGATTCAATATGTGCTGTTGTTGCAAAAAAAAATACGATTTTAAAAGGAAGCACTTTCTGTGACGCAAAGCTGAATTTTCAGTATTTAGTGTCACATGATCTTTCAGAAATCATTCTAATATGATGATTTGCTACTCAACAAACATGGGTTAAAGTTTAAATAAAACAACATTCATTGTTTTGTAACAATGTAATTCAAGTGTCAAGTATTTATGTTTTAATAAAAGTGAGAAAAAACCTTAATGTCCCCAAACTTTTCAATGGTGGCATATCCATGAAAATATCAGGTTTAACAGAAGAAAAAATGGTTTGGAATGACATGAGGGTGAGTAAATGATGACATAATTTTCCATTTGGGCTAAACTATCAATATCATATATTAAGTCAACAGATATCCATATGCATATTCTGCTTTGTTTCACATTTCTTTAAAAAAAAAAAAAAAAAAACTTTGTATGGCCAAAACCATTCTCATCACAAACACTATACACATTTTCAAGCCATGGTTGGTCAGAATAAGCCAATGAGGACAATGCTTTATGCCGTAAGTCAAATTAGTCTACAGCAATTAGCAGCCAACATAAAGAGAATCAGCTAGAGTCATGTTCAGGTCAGGTAAGTATTTTAAGGACACAGGAGTTCTTATTAAAGCATTGAAAATGAGGGCATGCTATTAGGTCAGATCATATTCAATCTGTTGCACAATGCTTTCAACTAAGAGTTGTCATGCTTCAGATTGGACCGATAAAAGGAAACAATGCATAGTCAATGGTTAGCGATGATTTCTTGATCTCTCTTGCGAGAGCTGGCAGATAAAAGGAAACAAGCCATTTCTATTAAATATTCAAGAAACTCTCATAAGCCAAGCATATGATTTATTGATTGAAAAAGCGGAACAATAGAGAGCAACTTTTTAAAAGCTCCTTGGAGTGAATGCAACTTTTTTTTTAAATGTGTAAGAAAAGCTACCAGGACCTCTCTAATAAGGCCGTTTGAACGCTTAGCTCGGTTGTATTGGGTCAACACCATTCACAAGACGCTAATGGACAGCCCTGGGAACTTTCCTCAAAGCCAGCACCAAGGTTAGCCTTCTTTCAAAACAATCCTTCAGGGGAGATATTAAATCCACCTAGAGACTGGAGAAATAGACTGAGCGGGGGGAAAAGCTGAAACAGCAATTTGTTTTTTAAATCAAGCAGAGGCTTGGGAATATGGGACGTTCAGGATCACCATACCACAAGCGCCTTTACAAAGTGGGCGTTTTATGCTATGTTGGGCTTTGGCTCCTTAATAGGCCTCAGTAGAGAAGTCGTGTTCTTTGCAGCCAATTGCATTTTGGCCTGGATATGCATTTACACAAGCTACAAAGGCCAGTGTCCATGTGTGGTTAAGGCTGTGGTGTCCCACCAGCACACACAAGCTTAGTTTGATCTAATTTATGTACAGTAGCCTCCAGCTGTCTTCCAAACCTCTGTCCTCAGTGGCATAAAATGGTGCCTTTAAGATACTCAATATTTTTTTTTCTTCATATAATCAAAAATGTAATCGAAAATGTATAATTTTTTATAATCATAAAAATTATATTTGTATTGTTGTAATATTTTGAATAGTTTATTATNAAAAAAAAAAAAAAAAAACACTTTAAATGTGTGTTGTGGTGCCTTGCACCAATTATAATTTGGTTTTACTTGACAATTTTATTTAATGTTCTCCTTTCTCTGAGCTTTACAATAGACTTAAACATCGATATAAATATGCAGACACTGCATTAACAACTTGTCCTCATTATCATGATGGATATGCATGCCTGAAATATTGCTATATTATCTGAATACATTATGTTAGATATCTGCATGATTTCTATTATCTTAGAACAGTACATTTCTGCCATATGAACATTAATTTGACGAAGTTACTTCTGGTAACAGATTACTCTTAATTATAACGTAGAGACTGGCATTTTCTGTAAAGCTGCTTTGAAATGATATGCATTGTGAAAAGCACTATAAAAATAAATGTGAATTGAAAATTGGAACGAACTGTGAATTCAGAGATGCGGTCTGAGATAAACCTGTCAAATGATTTTTACAAGATGTGCTCTGTCATAATCATCAGATCATTTTGCATACAGTGGGCGAGACAAGTCACAATTAAAGTATTAGTATTAGAAAACACTGCTGTAAATAACACTGACCATTAGAGCATAGTCTGATTGCTTTACGTTTCTAATAAAAGCAGTATTTTGAGAATTGTCTTTTTTTTTTGTACATACAAGAGAAGTCAAAGGGCACCAAAACTGTCAAAAAATCTTCTAAATATTTTGTGTTCCAGAGGAGAAAAGAAAGTCATAGAGGTTTGGAATGACATGAGGTTAAGTAAATCAGGACAGATTTTGCATTTCCATCCATCCATCAATCCATATCCATCCATCCATCCGTCCATCCATAGTATCTATCTTGACCAACATCCATTTCATTTGGTTCACACAGATTCAGATAGAATGTTTTGCCTCTTGAATTATGTCAAAACTACTGAGGCTGAACTGCAAAATATCAAGCGTAGCGTCAGTTCTGGCAGGTCACGTTAGTCAAGCTCACATCAGCTGACTCTCCACGTCTACCTATAGGAATACAACGCCTATCACTGTATTCATATATGAGCTCCTTCAGTATTATCACGTTTCTCAGGAGCTAATTACCCTCCTCCATCCCCAGCTCCACCTCTCGCCAGTCAGGAGTTGGCATTCTTATTCCCTTGAATCAGAAAAGATTCTCGAATTATGTTGTACTTTAAAATCTTGAATTAATGATATCTGCAATACATTCATGTCGGTTTTGTTCTGTTTACCCTAATGGGGGGGTTATTGCTCTTATCCATGATAGGCTGCATGGATGCGCAGGGAGTTCTTGCCCAGAACAGAACCATACCGCCAATCCAAACTGTATGCTAACTGTCAATTGTACTCGACGATAGTGGTCCTGACAGAAATTCATGACTGAACGTTTATATAATCATTGATTTCTTCAGCCGAGTAAACCTAAACCACATGGTGGTGTAACTATACCATCTTTTTGGCCCTGTCCCACTACAATCACTGTTAAAGTCCCTACAGTGCATAAGTGCAGGTTCACACAGTAAAGTGATATGCCAGGTTCAATTTTAAAACGGCCGATCACAAGTGCTCCTAAATCCACAGTGGATTGGCTCAGGGTCTTAATGGGTTTAAAACACTTGGTGGAGGTTAACATACTATATTTATGTTTGAATTAACCCTTTCAGACTTTGCCCCATTACTTGATGGGTTGTTTTTTCCTGCTTTACTAATGATATGCAATAAGATACACTAATTGGGATCCTGTGGATCTGTACAGGACAATGTTTTTAGGTGAGCACTTGAGGTAACTGTACAAATAACCACACAATTCTTGGAACTGTCTTTCTGAAAATGGACTGCTTTGTTTGATGATTTTGTGCTTGCTTTGGCTGAGGTGTTGACTGACAAACACAAATGTTCTGACAGGCTGGTAAATTTGTGTAGACTGGAGGATCCAGGTGAGGACTTACTGCTGTTAGCAGTCTGGCCGAGAACCAGTAACAAATGAAAATGTTTGAGGATAAATCAACAGTGGGCTGAAGTAAACCACATGGAAGGAGATATCCAGCACTATACAGACAGTTAAATCTTTTTTTTTTAGTTTATGTGCACATGCAGACTGACATTTTTTGAGACTGCATTGCGCCATGCTGGTTTTCAGCATCTTGCGCCAAGAGTGCTGTGCTTTTAGGATGCCTCGCCAAATGAGATATATACTGGATTGAATTCCATCTAGCTTTTTGTTTTTACTTTCAAAAACAAGATAGGGACTTTTAGAATTTCCTGCATTGCTTGGTATGAAATTAATTTACATACGATACAGGAGGTCTGATCAGTTACGACGATTGTACTTTTATGTTTACACACACACACACACACACACACACACACACACACACACACACACACACACACACAC
>JAPMNS010751578.1:0-10575 GCA_029874215.1 Squalius alburnoides
TGCTGAATGATTACCACATTCATGTACTATGGTATTTATATGGTTCTCCAAAGTATTTAAAAAATACCATTATTCTGTTATGGTGTCCAAATACCATGGCAAAACCATTCATTTTCTATAGTAAAATAAAATAAAATAAATTACTTTTTTAATGCATTTCGTAGTCTAAATGCATTCAGCTCTGGTGCTTACCAAATCATCAATGCTAAAATATTGATATGAAAGCGGATACTGTAATCCCTGTGTAATCGTACATCTCTACAGAGAGATGTGGAGAACTGAGAGGACTCTAATGAGAAAAGAGTTGGCTTGCTGGTTGGATGTTAAAAATAAAGTCTGAATATGTCAAGACTGTAGTGAAGATTCCAGAGTACATTCTCTGAGGACAGGGTTAAGAGGAGAGGGCTAAGGCCAGTTATTTTTGTGTCCACTGAATCATATGTTTTGTTGAGGAGAGAAAAGCATGCACGTCCCCAGCTAAAGTTCGGGCTTGAGGTATGTGGTCTTGACATAGATGTAAAGAAGAAGAGTGAAAGAGAGAGAAGGTGGAACCAGAGAGCCTCTCCTCTGTCATTAACTCTAATTATGTAATGCTGAGAGATTTTAAGAGCTCGGTAATGTGAAATACACAATGGTAGAGGCTGTTTCAGAATGAGTGGGCTCTGGATTGCTTTCTGGAATGGAGAGAAGGGAGGATAGATATGTCAGGGGAGTGATAATTGGGAATGGAAACATCTTCCTTGTCCTCACGGTCATACATATTTTCTACTCAAAACTACATTACTGATTGACTGAGTATGGACATCGTATACTTCTTTATTTATTGACACAACCAAATAGATTTCATGGTACACTACTAAATTACAGTGTTTCCATCACTATTGACTCTAGCACTAAACTAAAACTTTGCTAGCTGAAAACAAAATATTGCAAGTTACTTCATCTATTTTTGTTTCACCAACTCAAATAGTTCCAAACATAGAAACAGCGGACCTGTTACGTGTCTCAGAGCAACCCGGGTTGATTGAATGTCTCAACGACTCACAAGTCTGTTTTGTTCCTGATTGTTTTTGAATGAATCGCTTGAGTGAATAATTAAACGATTCACACAAAACAGTCTCTTTTATTCTTAAATTAATGTGTTTTTGAAAGAATCGCTTTAATTAATAAATAAATGCCTGAGTGAATGATTGCATTGGTAACGCATAAGTAACATTTGTTCCTTGATCAATAAGGCTGAATCCAAAATCACATACTCTCTTGAGTATTTACTTTGAATAAGTGACTACTTCGTGACCGTTAAAAAGTATGTTCTATATAATTGCATGTAGTATGAATGTAATTCAGACATACTACATTCGCCATGTTGTCATTATCATGTGACCTACCAGTGTCAGTTGTGTCGCTTCACTGTCATTCACATCCTCTGCCATGGCATCATGAGATTGTAAAGTGTCCATCGTATGCGCACTTCAGAATCTCACCGGAAGTATAGGTTATCCGGGGTACTTTTTGCCTACTCTTTTATGAGTACTGTGAATTCGGACATACTTCTTTTGTCACATACTGTTTTTCGCCTACTATATAGGGAAGTATGTGATTTCAGATGTCACAATATAACTTGCAGAAAAGTCCCAGTGCTGTTGGATATCAGCAATATTGGAACGTCACTCAGCTAATCCGCCTCGAGGACCATTACTAACTGTTGTATAATTTGACACCTAATCATATTATGGTGATTCATGAACAGCACTTATGGGCCAATTCTTTTTAATGATTCAGTCAAAAAGACTTACAAATTAGTCATTTGCTCCCTCAAAAGTGCTAAAAGAATTATAATGGTATCAGAATCATTAAGTGGAATTTAAATCAGAACCAGAGTCATGAAGAGTTCCTTCAACCTCAGTTAAAGTTGAAAGTCACAAAAACAGTTCTGTGGCATTTTTATTGACCTGGGCGACTTTCAAGATTGTAAACTCTGTGCAAAGCGAACGTTTGCACCTTTTCATCAGTGTCCAGCTGTGTTTGGACCACACTGAGATTCTAACTGATACATGCATACATCTAGACTGTACTGTTGGCACATATCATGGTCTAAAGTGGTGGTCTGTGTGTAAAGTCAGTGAGAAGAGAACCGTGGGATCCAACTTAAATTCCAGGCACAGCTGGCCACCGAATGACTCTCCTGGGCTGGCAGGGCCCACTCTAATGTTTTATCTGTATGTTTTCTTTGCTGGAAACCATGAGAACCACACTTCAGATGTGACAGTCAGGTGGCGAATGAAGCCAAGCTGACATTGAAAACTGGCCAGCAGGTTTTACAACCTTCTCATAATCCTGCATGTAGATTCCATAAATCCTGAAAAGCAAATAATATTATCTGAGAAAATGGCCAAACCATTCAGCAGTAAGTAACACTTTATAATGTCTCCAATCTCCTTTTTGTGTCAACATCCGATCAAACAGAGTCATATTTGTCTTAAGCAACACATTCCTGTAATATTTCAAAGGTCAAGGTTGGTTATTTGGATCAGGCTCTGAAAGGGAGTTCTTATTCAGACGTGTGGAAAACAATTTTGCTCCTGTCTGATGATATGATTGTAGCAAACATCTGAGACTCTAAGGACCACTGTGGACTCGATATAGTCAGGAAACTTTCACAGCCATGATAATAAACCTGAAAAGAAGAGAGAACTGGGGATTTTAATATTTAATTGGTGCATTACATTCTTTAGCAGCAGATAGGATAAGAGAACAGTCAGTCACTGAATGGGAAAACTGATGAGATGTGGTGTTAGATGTTATTTGGGAACCAGAAGATTGAAGGTTCAGGACCCACAATAAGCAACCCGAGCTGTCAAAATAGTGTTTCAAAGCAAGGCATTTGCATGGGGTTGCTCAAGAGAGGCTGTTGCTGTCAGTTATACTTGGGATGAAAAAGTAATCAAAATTACTTGCATGCAACTTACACTACCATTCATTTTGTACTGTAAAACATTCAGACTACAGAGCAGACTATCATATATGTAAAATGTTTGACGTGTGTATTTGAGCAGAACACCAATGCGTTGTATACAGGAGAAAACACGCTCCCCTCTGAATCAATAAACCCAGATGCTGTGTGTATACTTAACAATGAGTCTGCTTGCCTGTGGCATCTGCTTCTTAAGTGTGTGTTTGTACTTCAAAAGAACATGAGAACTAGCTCCTCTGTGCTTTGGTAAACTCAGGCAAGTGTGGAGTAAAGATCACTTTATCAGTGACAGCCCTCAAGTGGACCTCTGAACTAAACAAACAAAAGCAAGGTGTCGTGTCCACTGTCTGCAAACTGTCAGAATCATCTCACACTGGTGTAGAAATCAGACCTCAGTTCAACAGATGTCTGGAGCTCTTAAGATTAGTTTTGTATTAGTCCTAAATGTATTAATGTTTTCTAATAAGACTAACAAGGAGCACTACTAATCTGATTAAAGGTGCATTCACTGCTCAAATCACTTTATTTCCCCCCTTAATGGCCAGTAATTTTTAAAGAGCACAATTTATTTATTCATTTATTTTTCATGGAACAAGTTTTTCATCTATACTTAATTTCCATGTCACAACACTAGAATCAACTTGAGGCTTTATGCATGGTAAATATAATATTGAGTAGTGCAAATAAAGTTTCTTCACTAAAGGACAATTTTACTATTTTTCTAGCAGTTCAGGGATTATTGATTTTTTAAACCCAGACAGTCAAAGTAGACTAAGAGACAATCATTTCTAATCATTAGCCTACAATAGGGGCTTTTGCACCGGTAAATTCTAGGAACCAGCATCCAGGCAGGTTCCCCGGGAACGAATGGTTCCCCTACGAACATTTTACTGTTTGCGTTCGCACCGCCAAGAACTCTGAAGTGACGTAAGCCGCGCTTGTTGTTGTGACTTTTATTTTGACGGCGCGGCGGACCTTCATTTTTTGAACGCCAGCCGGAGCACAGTTCTCGCATTAGCAGTGTTCATTAGTTTACGATCTATCTAACACGTTATTAAATAGAACTGTTATACAAAGAAAGTAGACACTAGAAAAGGGATTAGCGTTTGCCGTGTGGTTGATGTCCAATGTTGTTAGATGAGCAGAAATACGTTTCTTTTGGTCCGCTCAGGTTAAGAGGCCCAGCTTTCACCGTTTCCATGTTCATAGAGTTAGTTTGTGGAGTAAATAGGCTATAATCTGTGTGTTTACATGGCTTTTTTTTTTTTTAAATGGCGGGTGCTGGTCTCGTACGGCGTCAGGTGTGTTCAAGTCACATTTTGTCGGATAAGATGGCGGTGTACTTTCTCTTAATTAATTACACAAAAATACAGCAAGGTTCTTAACTCTAGTTCTAGAAAATGAAGAACAAAGAAATCAGGTGTACTTTTTTTTATTTATTTTTTATGTTTTTAACTAATTTATGAAGCCACTGCAAACATTTTTGTTACATTACATTTTTATATTTTAATGCCATCATATTCTGTGCAGGCAGTTAGCTTACTTTGCTGTAAATAAAAAAACGTTTAGCAATATCACTGCTAAATACCTTTAAGTATTGTGGTATTCCGCCATGTTTCTCACTGACACACCTCAAACTCGTAAAGATCGGGGCTCAAAGAAAATCCTGAGCTTCCCACTCATATTTACGACATTGTAGTGGCGTTCATGTGCGTTCAACTCGTAAATACGATCTTTACGAGATGACTTGAACCCACCATTAGACTCTACTCTGAAGTAGGAGCTAAATTAGTTCCTAGAACTAAAATCGTTCCTAGTTCCTGCGGTTTGAATATGCCAAAAACTGGGTACTTCCACCAATAGTTCTATTGGAACTATGAAAAGGTTCCTCCGGTGCGAAAGCCCCTAATCATTATTGCGTTTAACCTAATAACCAATATAAGATTAGGGACTATAAGATTTCAATCCACGTAATTAAGAGGACTAAGTATAAACTGTCAACCTGTTCTGACACTAATCTTGCAGTTTATGCTTTAAACATCAACATTTTCTAGATGAATGGTTAAGCAGCTTTTAGAGAAGGTTCTGGAGGATCTAGGTGTATCCGACTAGACGCGGAGTGCTGGGAAAGCTCTTCCTCATGCTCATGCATTTTTCCTGATCCAGGAACAGAGAGTTGGCCTTGATTGACAGGTCATGCTCCAGAGTAACTTTCGTCTTCACCAGGGTCTGCAGGGTGTTCTCAGCCTCCATCAATCTCTGTCTCAGCTTATGAATGGTGTCTTCAATCTCCCTCACTTCTGTAATCAACCTGAGACCAAGGGAAAGACAAGGAGAACAGAGCTTTTTGTGTTTGATTTTGATTTTACAAAACATAAGTTGTCTGTACATGTATCAAGACCTTTCCATGACAGTTAACACATATATTGTTTGCTTGTTTTTATTGACTTAATAGGTTACCTATGGTGAGGGTTGTCTCTGCAGAGTTCGACGTTGGGTCTGCGAGTCCTCTCCTCCAGGCGGGTTTGGGCCACTTTAAGTGGGTTCTCTTTGTCTCGGATTGCCTTTTTTAAAGCTTCAATCAGCATCTCAGTCTGGAAGATTTCCTGAAGAGTCTGAATTTGGAAACAAGAAAGCAAGAGAGAGAATGAGGATTGATTGAATAAGTGACAGTCACTTATTCTCTGTGTCCGACTTCTCGACCCTTCTCAAAGTTAAAACGGTCCAGTCAGGTACACTTATTTCAACTGTATATCATAATTGACAGTCTAAAGCACTTTAATCTGAAATTAGGTTGGTATTGCTCTCTTCTGGGCAAATTTNTGCCAGGACAAAGCAGAGAGAGCAGAAATTTAACCTCTGGGTAAGCAGGACAAATTTGGCTTTTTGTTTATTTTTAAAATTTTATTTGAATTCAAAATGGCACAAAAATTGATTTAATTTGTTCTTTACAGAAAATGTAATTCTACAAATTATCTTGCTTACTAATTATTTGGTTTGCCAAGCTATAAAGTAAATTTGTATAAAACATTTAAGCATGCCAGATTGGAAAGTTATAACCAATGTTAAATTAACTTCAAAATGTCATTAAACAGATTGATGTATAAGGTATCTGAAAGGACTTTATAGTTCTCCTTATTACAGTAGGCCCGTTATCCACATAATGGTCATAAAAAATAGTCAGGATCAAGTGTCTAGTTACAGAGACATCTCTTACACAGATACACTCCCTCATGAAGACATTTTGAAGTAATCTCATTTTGACCAATCACCATCATGAATGATGGTTGTTTATTGGTTACCTCATGCCTCTGATTACAGCCGTCAAGTGCTTAAACATAATGGACAGCTGACAGAGCTTCTTCATGTCCTTCATTAACGTACAGTCATCTACAATAGACTCCAGAGCTTCCCGTCTACATCTTTACAGCATACACAAGAAGGCAAAGAAAAGGCCGTTTACTTTGGGTCCTATCCAGTCAAAGTGAAGTAAGGAGGACGTAGTATACATCCTATTATTACTAAACAACATGAGACGAATACTACTGTTATTCCAGTTTGTATACATCTAAGATAAAAGTTTACCTTCAAAAGTGACTGAAGGACCTGGATAATTTTAGACTGACATACAGTAATGTGTATCAATCAATCAATACATACATCACTTTACAGTATGGATTGTTTTGTGAACCTGTTGTGACCTTTTTATGCAAAAAAAACTTGACTATCATCATACATTTTTGTATCTATAATAATAATTCTTTGTGACTGTTTTGACTATTTACAATTTACAAATTCCTACTTTATAATGCATTGGTTTTGAGATGAGGTCAAATAAAAACTAACTGCTAAAGACCTGACTTATAAGCCATTTTTCACTTGATTTGACTTGAACTAGGACCAAAAAGAGCGGTTAAAAGCAATGACGCAACGTTCAGCATCCTGTGGTTACCTTGGCCAGGTGAGCTTGCAGACTGTTCTTGGTGTCTGCCGTCTCAGATATACGGTTGGTGAATGACACGTTTACGGCGTTAAACTGGTTCCACATCTCGTTTGAAGTGGCATTGAGCAGAATCTCAATCTCATCACGGAGTTTGTGAGATGCGGCGCGTTGGCTCTGAGAATGCAGGATGTTGTCGTCGGTGAACTTCGACCAGGAGTCTGGAAGACTGATACTGTTGAGACCATAAAGAAAGTAAATTCTAACACTGATTTATTATTAAGAAAAATCCTAAAAACAGACTCATATCATTCATTGGACTTTATTGTTGTTTTTTAAATAAAAAAAAAGCTCACGATGGGTCCAGTCGATCGATTCCTCTATAGTAGCTGATTCCATCAGAGGTATTCCTGAGATGGTGACACCTGTCATCAATTCTCTGAGCTGTTACCTTGTCACTCAAATCTCTTTCCAGCTCGTGCTGTGCTGCACGATTCGACCTGAGGATATTAATCAGTATAACCACACATGCATTGTGTTTCAAAGACGCCATGATCATTTGTCAAACTATAGGTATGTCATTTAAAATTGAAAGCGATATTGTATGGTTATTTAGAGACTCACGCTAGTTGAGCAATAGCTCGCTCTAAATGTCGCCTCATTCTCTCCTGACATGACTTAATCACCTCTACTTCCTGCAAAAAAAAAAACATTTTATTTAGCAAATAGAAATTACAGCTACTTTTTTGTGAGTTAATGGATTGATCTATAATTGAGACATGAAACAAACACAGCTTACTTGAACATCAGTTGTCTAGGACTGGTTGTGGTCATAAAATATTTGACCTCATAATGCTTAGAAGGGACCCTTTTTTTCACATTTTGGGGGTTCTCAGAAGCAGAAGTCATCTAGTTAACATATAAACTTCTATAATGGTGAATAAGAAATTACAACAAATATTTGTTCCCTTCAAAAGAAAAATATACATTTACTCTGTTTTTGATCATTGTTCTGGCTCTAATCCAGGCAAAAACTTTGACAAAAACATGATTTTCTCAGCTTTTTGTACAAAAGGTTGCTTTTTTATGAAACGTACCTAAGTGTTGATAAAAAAAAAAAGAATGCATGAAGCTAGGAAGGAAAAAAAGAAAGAAACTGGCAAGGAAATAGTTAATGGATAATATGAAAAAACTTTGCTAACTGTGGAAACGCATCATCACAGTCTGTGAAAAGACTCCATTGACCAATCAGACATTCCAGAGAGCCATGTGTTACATTTCATGTAATCAAATGGAAAACACATTGCTTAAGAAAGCTCCTCAAAATCCTTGATTCATTACTGATATTTAGCTTGTTTTTTTGTTTTAGATAAAGGCTCAGGTGACCTCACCTTAATCAAATCTTTCTCTACATCATCATGAACCAGATCAATGGACATCCGTTTCTCCCTGTGGAACAAACATTCCTGAGACACCTGGAGAGGAATGAAAATAATTAATGTAGATAATCCAATATTTTTATTATTATTATTATTATTATTATTATTATTATTATATATATATTATAAAAACATAACTAATTTTTTTTTTTTNGAACTAGATATAACAGCGCCAAATAACAAATGTAGTTTTATTAATGACAGGATATTACATAATACACCTCACTCCTCACAAATGTGACAACGGAAGCTCTAGTAAGCAATCACGTCACTATGGAAACATCTTGTGATCATTCTCGTGGTCAGTCCTGCGAGGTGCCGGCAGGGACACTAATTTGGAACTTATCCAGCACAACACAAGTAGTCACTGTGGTCTCTATGGAAACAGTGTGTCACTGTGACTCAGATGGGTAACTCTGTAAAGACAGAGGTGGAACACATTGAGGTCATTGTAGATCTAGTGCTCAGTGTGTGTGATTGAGTGTGTGTATATTACACCCATAAAGGTTTTGTTACCAAGTGGTTTCTAACCATGGGTCACCTGACACTCTACTGTGGGCTTTTCTAGTTACTGGGTCTTCAGCTATCACCATGACCCAAATTAGGTGTGTAACTGACTACAGACCACAAGAGCTGTGCCGTGCCACTTCCCAAGCACTGATGGAAGATTTGTTACAATAAGATTAGCTATCTTTCGCGAAAAGTGTAAATGTGATGTTTATTTATTAATTAGGTTAATTAATGTTAATTAAAGTTAAATAACTCAATTTACCATTGACTTTCATGCTGTTGCAGATTAATCACTGAATTAATGTAGTAAACTATATTATATGTATATATAAATATATCACCTGCAGTGGCCCTTCTGTCTCAGCTAATGCTCTTTCCAGCCTTCTTTTCACATCCGTCAGTACTGATATCTCTGTCACCATGTTGTCTATCTCATGATTGAGCTCAGACCTCCAGAAGCTGATGTCGTTCAGTCTTTCTCCAATGTTCTTGCTGGTGGAGTCCTGAGTTCTGCGAGTCAGCTGGTCCTTATCCTGAATCAGTCGTATTGTGTCTCTTCGAAGCCTTTCGGCACTGTTCCGGGACGACTCTGACTCCCTGTAGTTACTCTGGTTAGACTTGTACCAGTCCTCTGGCATATATCGTGAACTGAGAGCCATCCTGTTAGAGGGGTAGAACATGGTTTTGGCCCGGACTAAGTCCAGGTTGTCTCTTTGAAGTGCTGATACGGTCGGGATAGCGCTGCCACTTCTAAAGTAAGAATTAGTCCTCCAGGGCATGTTTGAATTCTGGTTGAGGGTAAGGTCCGGCTGATGGCTCCTATAACTGGATGCTGTGGTGGATATGGCCGGCAAGAAGTGGCTGGTTTTGGGCCGAGCATAAGTGGCCATCTGGGTGGATCCAATTAGCTCCATGTGTTAATCAATTAGCCACCTTTTCCCTGGAAAATAGAACAGAATCTGCTTTGGAATATGTGTATGGTGACTTTGTGGTTAACATTCCTGGGCTGCATGTGTGTGTCTCATTTGGCATCTGGCCTTAACATCAGACTGCATTAAATAGTTTAAGTGAAAATGTAAAATAGAGCAAATTAAACATTTATTAATTCATTAAATTGTTTATGTATTTGCACTGCAGTAAAAATGTGACAACTAGCCCTGGTCACAATACATTATAGCCTATGGAAAAATATAGATATCAAAGTAATTTAATTTAACAATTTGAATGTGCATTCTGTTAATCTTTACATAATATTTGTTATGTTATTAATTAAAGTTATAACTTGTTACTTAGGACATGCAAGGCATCGGCGAACAATTAATATCCTATACGCTTAGAAGAAGCTTTAATATCTTAATTTGTGTATCTGTTAATTTACTTAAGTGCTGAAATAGACAATATGCAAATATTCGCCTAATTGTAAGACAATTGATACGTGCAAATTCAAATTAAACATCGTCACAGAACATTCATTTGCATGGCATCGTTTTAATATCGTAATATTAACCTAATATCGTGTCCAAAATGCGCCAAATCAAATAAAAATCAAACCGACCAATTAACTCGAGCAAGATAATCTGTATACATCTTTATATAGGCAATGAGTTTAAATAAAAAACGTTCTAAACTCACCGTGTGTTTGAATGTGTCATTCGCATGAAGCGCTCGCGCACATGTGTGCAGTCTGTGCACCGTTGACAGGTGAAAGCGCG
>JAPMNS010751580.1:0-11843 GCA_029874215.1 Squalius alburnoides
AGCAGTGTTAATTTAACATGGGCGTTTTTCTGTGTACTATTACATAAATCTTATCTGTTTCATTTACATATGACTGCCAAATATAAATCACATTCAGTTTATTAATACAATTACATAAATCGTATCTGTTTTATTTAGATATGACTTAAAAATATGAATCACATTCAGATTATTGATTGGTTTATGTTAAAACTATGTAATCCAAATGCATGGAAATTTGCTATGCAATTTAAATACATAAATCTTATTTTTAGACAAACATTTTTTTTTGAGTGACAGGAACAAAAGCAAAATTGTACTGAAGGATCCCTGAATCCCCATCGTTACTTTCTAGAGCAATTAAATACTCTTGTTCTGTCTGTTTTGTTATACATGCCTAAAAAGTGACTAAAATATTTATATACTGAAATAATATCGACATTATATGACTATGATGATTGATTTTTCATTAGGCTATTTTTGGTGCCCCACGCACAGCGCGTGATGCGAGTGGTGGGAGTGGAGCCATTTTTTTTTTATTTAAAGTGTAATTTGATTGTTTAGTTAGCCTTACGTCCATTACATTACATGGAGAGGATGGGGTAAGGTTTACGACCTATACTGGCACCAATCACCTGGGGGCGATCGAGACGCTATGGCTTCACTATTCAGGATTTGTGTGGCAAGCTTGGTTTAAACAGTGCAGTGTAGTGCAAAAAAATCAAAAGAAACACTACAGTGCTTCTGGGTTCTATATGTCAGACCGCCAGCTCACTACTGGCTAGCTCCTGCGTCAGCATCACACGCATGTGTCGTGGTGCTCACGTGACCAGCATCGGCCAATAGTGAGGCGGCATTCTGGCGTAGAACCCAAAAGTGCTGTACTGTGTTTACTACGCAAATAGCGTAGGAGATCTGACACAGAATAGAAGAAATTGTTAAATATAGTCGTTATTTTTTGTGTTTTTTTTTTGGCGTAGAAAGAGTATTCTCGTCACTTCATAACATTACATTTGAACCACTAGTCACATGGAGTATTTTAATGATGTCTTTACTAATCTTTCTAGGCCTTGAAATTTGCAATGACGTTGCAATAGAGGGATCAGAAAGCTCTTGGATCATAAAAAATATCTTAATTTGTGTTCCGAAGATGAATGAAGGTCTTACGGTGCGTGAAACTTTATGTAGCTTTTAGTTGCTAAACTATTTTACTGATAAAATCCTTAAATAGAACATTTGTCAACCAATCAGAATCAAGCATTCAACAGCCCCGTAGTATAATATTTTTATGTTAAATGAATTAAAATAAAACTCATCTCTGAAACTACCCTGCTCTTCTTTTAGACAACCCATCTGGAGCAGGTCTGTAGCAGAAACCCCACCGTCTTCTTCAGAACCCCGTCTCTCGGGTTATTTGATAAAGTGATGAGGGGGTGCTGTGAGCAACTAGACAGTAACAGGGTCTATTTTTAGAGTGTCAACATTCTAAAACATGCCCCTCTGGGAACGCTGGCCTTCAAGTTCCTGAAGGGCATTAAGCTAGTCACCTGGTGGCCAAGACAGCGTTACTATTGTAGAGTTAAGTAAACCACATTAAAATGTCCAACAAAACTTTCATTACCTGATCTATTAGGGTGCATTTATTAGTGGAGCAAGCAGCATAACCTTTTTCTTTCAGTATCTCCTTTTATGATGTGTTTATTATATGCACTTATGGCATAAAACAGGCAGGAGCAGGATAACCAAGGTGTGTTTCCATGATGCCAACAGTCAAATCACTGCATCAAGTTCAAAGAGCTGATCGTAACCGACTCACTTCTTCCCGTCTTCTTTAGCACAAGACAGCTGTTGCTGCCCAGCAATACATGATAGCAGTGACACATCAAATAGCGATTGAGTTTCACTATGCCCCATGGTTTAAGTTTTAAATGCTATCTGGAGTAAAAAAATTAAAAAAAATCAGGGCGTGAGATCACAAATATCATATCATGTTTAATTAGATTTTAATTAAATACTTTGCTAATTGCATCTAGAAGTTTCATTTACACGTCAAAAAGTATCAGCTCTCATTTGTCACATTTATCATCTGTTTCTGATATATTTTCTTTTGCCTGAAATATAAACAAAAATATTTGTTGTCAGATAGACAAAAGATAAAAGAATAAAAAACCAAACAAAACTAACAAATAGAATACAAAATAAATACAACAAACAAAACCAAATAAAAAATATTCACATTCAGTTTGTTTTGTTTCCTTTATCTCTATCATTTGACAAAACAATAAACAATGTCCAAATTATGTTGTTTTCTTTTTTGTTTTGTTTTCACTTTGATTGTTTTCTTGTTCTGTTTTCATTCATTCATCTTTTTCAAGATTAACAGCCTTTGGGCCTGGTTTCACAGACAGGGCTAAGATTAAGTCAGGATTAGGCTTTAGTTTAATCAGGACATTTGAGTAGCTTTTATAAATGTGCCTTAGAAAAAAAAAAACATTGCTGGTGTGCATCTAGAGGCAAAACAATGACACTGACATATTATAAGATATGCCAATGCAAGTTGCTTTCAGTTAAAACAGCTCAAACATGCATTTTAGTCTGGGATTATTTTAAGCATTGTCTCTCTGTGAAAGAGGGGTTGATTTATCAATAGGAATGAACCTTGATGTACCGAGTGCCTCAGACAGTGCTCACTGTGAATTCAGCAAATTTGCATTTATACAGTATAACCACAACATATGTTACAGTGTGCCATTGTTCACACTATGGGAAACTTTGAAAGAGGAGCATTATTCATGCTCCCAAAACAAATCTTTTCCAAGACAGATTTCAATTGAGTTAGAAATACATGTGTGGGACTGAACTGTTTGTGTTGAGCTCTCGCAAAAATTGTTCATTGGAAGGAATTTTTTTGGCCTTTGATGTTTAACCACGCATTGCTATTTTTACACCAACACTTGTTCTCCTCGAACGAAGAGATATTGTGTTCACCCGGTGCATAAACACACATAAACACTAGTTGGCTTGGAATAGCGAGCTGCTTATCAACAGGAAGTCACAGTTCCTACTTTGGAAATGTCATTGTTTGACTCCTACAATACACATTAAGGGGCTTTCTGTAATCAGCTCTAGGGACGGAGGGGCTGGGAGCCGTTCCTGCGCTCAAAAAGAAAAGGAGTGAGTGTACTTTACAAACCAAAGAAAGATTCCTGAACAATGGATTTGACAGGATATTACTTATAGCAGGAAACTCTGAATGGTTGCCCACTTTAATGTAATCCTCAATCCATCATACTGACCAGTTATATTGTGCCACCAAACGGACCATGACACATTTAAGTGACTTTTATGAAATTAATAACAGTCTTTAGTTCAATGCTCCACGTCGGCCTATCTACTATTTATGTTTAGCAGGACAAAGGAAGTCTTAAGTTGACCTTGTATTCGAGGCTGAGATGCAAAACAAGAATGTTCTTAGTGACAGCACACAGCATCCTCTTTCCTTTAATCATTAGCCTCATGGCGACAATCAGACAGCCCCGTCAGAACATTAATCTGGTTACTGAGGCCTTTTACAGTATGACACCTTAAGCTCTGATAAATCTCATAACTCATGTATCACTTTTCCCTATCAGGAGCAATCAATTGCTCAACTGTGTAATTATTTCCACTCGCATGCAAACTTCACATTCCTCCCCTGAAGTATTTTCTCCATGCATTTCCTTTGCTGTCTTGGTGTAATTAGGTGTGTCAGAACAACAAGTGGATTTAACAGGCTTGTCAGAATTAAGGGGGGTTTGACAGTATTGTTTTTTTTCCCTAGGCGGACTGGATTATACAGATACATCTCAGAAGGCCAACTGGTTCACTTTAAGTGAATTATTAAAGCAATGAGCAATTAGAAGAGAATATCTCTATAGTACACTGAAAACAAATTATTTGATTTAACTTAATTCAGTTGTGCACAATGGTTCCACACATTGAAAACAGTGAACTACTCAAATGCCTTAATTGAACTTAAATGAGCGAACACAATACAATTAGACAATAAAATTAATGTCAAAGTTACCCCATTTGGTTTGAACATAGAGATTTTGAGTGAGTAAAAAATGGTCCAGTGTTGCTTAAAGGTGTACTGCACTACTGGGAAAATGGGCTTTCAATAAAATGTGTCTATATGTGGTATAGAAAGGCAAAACTTTTTTTTTTTTTTTATTGGTGCTACCTGATGGGAGAAAACAGAGAGAAAGGGCTATTGCCTTCCCTTTTGTCAAATAGGTAAGAAAACTTCACCCATAATGCACTGGGCACGTTGCAATCATAAAAATGGAGAGAGAAAAAATCCTCTTTGTTTGAAGTTTACATTTAAACTAGATGACAACGGACGTGTTTTAGGCCAAACGGAGGGGATAAAACTGAAAGAAATTGCCATTCCATCAGTTTCACCCAACCCCCCGAAGCTGTTTGAGTACAAAGTGTGATACAATTTTCAGTGATAAACCTCTCTTACAATAACTTTCTGTCGATCCGACTGCCCATAGGACTGGGGTACAAAAATGCCGAAGTACAATCTGTAGTTTTCACGAAAGCCCTGGAGCTGTCAAAAGACTTTAGCAGACAAAAGGTCCAGGTAACACAGAGAAACACTAAACATTGTTCATTTACATACCGACAATACAATGCAGGTTGAAAATCGGTGAAGTTACACTTTAAATAAAGAGGGTCTGGAATCGAGTATAAGAAGAATAGTGCAAGTCAGCATGCAAAATGTACCCGCTATACCATGATGTTGGCACAAAAAAACACTCTTCACACACACCCCTCATCAACCTGACCACAAACTCCAGTCTTCACCACAATGGGAACCTCGAAAATTCTTCTAAATCCCTAAAGAGCCTAAAACACCAACAAGTACTGTAGGCCTACCCCTCTTTTCTCATCAAGCTCAAAAACTACTCTGGGACAAACCAACCTTGTGTCTATCACAGAGGTCACCCTGACACTGTGTGGAGATGCTGCAGCTCTTCTTCTGATATTCAATACATCAGAAACATCCTCAGACTGTTGAGGTGCAGAAACCAGGATGGGTATTTGCCTATTACTGGATATTTGGAGAGGAGTTCTGAATGAAGACATGGAGAGAATTACTCTTTATAGTTTGAACGCCCCTAAAGTAACTGTCAACATAGTTAGAATGTCAAGCTGTCTTAGCATTGTGAGTAAAGGCTGGCCATGGGAAGGTAGTGCAGCACTGCAGCTGGAACTGAGCAGAGGGAGAAAGAGACACAGAGAGAGCTGTTGATGTGGAGAGCCCCACACAATGCCCCTGAAATAGATTTATCTTTAGCACCGATCAATGGACTCCAAATACAGAACAAGAGTTCAGCCAGTTCAACATACTGAAATCCTCCTTGTCAAAAAGTATACTTAAAATAAAAAGAGTACTCATCACGGGCATTATATATGTTAAAAGAATACACTCAAGTGAGAATTGAATTTCACCCAAAATGTAAATTTCGTTTTTGTTCAAATTTCGTTCAATTACTCACCCTCATTTTGTTCCAAAACCGTAAGACCTTCGTTCATCTTCGGAACACAAATTATGATTTTTTTTTATGAAATCTGAGAGTTTTCTAACCCCCCATAAACTGCAATGCAATACTTTTTGTGTGCAAAAAAAAATAAAAAAAATAAATAAATGATGACTTTATTTAAGCGACGACAATGCTTTTTGTGCGAAAAAAACAAACTAACATTACAACTTTATTCAACAATTTCTTCTCTTCCGTGTCAGTCTCTGATGCTGTTCAGGTGAGCACCATGACGCATGCATGTGACGCAGGAGCCGACCAATACTGAGCCGGCGTTCTGACATAGAACCCGGAACTGCTGCACAATGTGAACTGTGTCAGAGACTGACACGGAAGAGAAGAAATTGTTGAATAAAGTTGTAATGTTAGTTTGTTTGTTTTTTCGCACAAAAAGCATTCTCGTCGCTTCATAACATTAAAGTTGAACCACAGTCACATGGACTATTTTAACAATGTCTTTACTACCTTTCTCCGTCTTGAAAGTGGTAATAACGTTGCAGTCTATGTAGGGTCAGAAAGATTTGGATTTCATCCAAAATATCTTCATTTGTGTTCCAAAGGTCTTATGGGTTTAGAACGACATCAGGGTGAGTAATTAATGACAGAAATTTTAGGGTGAACTAGCCCTTTAAGTACTGACCCTGTCTTTATATGTAAAATGTACTTTAATATAATTTATATTGAAACTTGTGTCATGCATTTAAATTATTTGTATATATTTTAACTTTAAATGTAATATTGAATAACACACTATAGTCAAAATCACTTTAAATCTGCTTTTAGTATGTTAGTCAACACATTAAAATTTGTGTACTTTAAAGGATGACTTTTAAAATAGTGCTTAAGTGTGTTAAGAAACAGTCATGAAAGTGTACCTCTTTAATTATATTTAAGTACTTTTCTTTAATATTATATTATTTGCAAGTATAGTTTTTAAGTATACGATATATACACGAGATCCAAGGGGAGAGTATATGTCACAACAACAGTCAATATTACAATTAATTTATTAAAGACAGGTTTTCTGATTGTTGTCGGTTGTTGAAATGGGGTCTATGACCGTGCCCTCCTGTGACACATAGAAGCCTATGATGTCTGGACAGCAGACAGCAGCAGTGCTTGCCAGGGTCATATCGCAGTGTGTGTGATAAGGTAATGGCTTGAGGTATCAAATCAGGCACCTTGTCAAGAGAGCTCTATCAGCCTCTGTTTGAGTGTGGCACTGACTGGACAGATACAGGAAAGAAGGCAGCCGAATTCATAGTCGATGGCTCTTTCAGCCGTACAGGATAACAGCATTTTTCATGACATCAGCTATCGCAGCAACACCAAAATCAACGGAGGATCCTACACTAGTCTGATTTAAAAATACAAAGCCACAGCTTAATGACTTTACACCTCTCTCTGTAGTAAGTCACCCTCCCTTCCCCGCTACCTATATTTGCATTCTCTTTGGCAGTGCTGGTCAGATCCTCGTGCTGGCCCCTTTGAGGTAGTAATACGGCCCTTCCGAAACTACTCACATCTCATTGACCCAGTTGGACAGAGTAACTGAGAGTTTCTTTTCTATGACATGGTATGTCTACACATCAATAAGTAAAAGATAATCTAAAGTAAAGGGGCAGTCACACAATTTTTGCTTCACTTAATTCCATTCATATGTCTTTGAAAGCGGGAGACTGGAAATGCAAGCTTGTGTGCAGAAACTTTGCCCTTTCAATGAAGTTCAACTTTGATGAGCTCTGACCATTGANCACAGGTAAGGACTGTGTACTTAACAGCTTTAATGAAAGAAAGATACAATCCCAAGAAGCACTCTCAATGGAATAATAAAAAAAGATTGATAAATATAAAATGATTGATTTGTTGATTATATATAGAAATAATGGATCATGACCGGCTGTTAAAGTGTTCTTTTGGCATGATTGTTTGCTTCTCTGATTGGTAGAGATTTCTGGAGATGGATAATGTTGTTTTTCCACCAGGAATCTTGCTGTTGAACAAGCTGTCACAACTTAGTATCTCACAACAGGTCTGTCTACAACAGTTTATAAGTTATCGTTCAAAATCCTTTACCCATAGAGAAATTGAATGGGATTCCATTAGGAAATATGTTGCACCGTATTTCATCGGGGTCGGTTTCGGAAGTACTTTTCCATTTACTTTTCCCATAGGGATTTAAAAAAAAAAGCATTATAAGCCATGAATGAACCAAACCAGTCACCTATGAGGTGAATCATAACATTAAAATCTTTGATTTGAAACAAAAAGTATTTGAAAATTGCACAAAAATACAAAGGTGCAAGACTGTGTACTGTGTACTTTAGTGCTGGAAAGAACTAAAATTCCATGAGGCATTGAGAGTAGCATAATCTAATTAAAAATGATGGAGAAATATAAGACTACTCATTTAAATGTTGATATAAAAATATATATAAGGTATTTAGGTAAATTTGAGCGTAGGGAGATGCGGTTCCGGATCCGGAACTTCCGGAGCTATTAGGAAATATCCCACCACTGCATGTCACAATTGACCAATCGTAATGAAGTATTCCAGAGACCCGTGCAACAATCAGATCTAATAAATAGTGCTCAGACATCATGGTAGAGACAAAGATGAGTTGCAGATTCCTGGTATCAGATGCTAGTCCATATTTCCACCAGCACACAACATTCCCAGGGGAATTCTGGGTACCACCAACCCCACATGTTGTGTGAAAGATCAAAGAGCAGCATCCGAGCCAGCAGGGCAGCGCGTGCCAGCATACATGGTGATCTGCCAACCCCAGCTGTTCCTGCCATGCCCACGTCTATCGTGTTCAAACCTGACCTTTTACATAACAAGCTACAGCTTCGTGGGGAGGTCTCTCGTCTCCTTATGCCAAAAATCTAAATTACATTATAACCCCAGCATGTCATTTTAACCAGTGCATATGACGAATTAGTGCCCGTTTCCTGTTCGGGCTTGTGAAATATATTGGCTAAAGTAATGCTTGGTAGATCTATGTTCCTTTTCAGACACAATTCCAATGAAGGCCACCACTCCCCAAGCTTTTGTAGAGGCAGCTGCTGAAAAGCACAACATCTGCAGTCCAGAGAAGCAGCAGGACCCAACCCTACTGCGGCATGTGACCAACTCCTTGGGCTTATTTCACCCCACGCAGATAATGCCTGAGTTCTGCCCGCTCTAATGGACACGAGACAAAAAGGTTTGAGAAAGTGAAGGGTTATGATTATGACAGTTATTACACTGAGACAAGATATCTCTGTACTTAGTGGTCAACATTTTATTTGATGCTCCTCATTGTTTTCATACCTTTCGATATTCAGCGCTGCCAAGTATGTGAAATCATTCTTTTGAAAGTAACTTTACACACAACTTGAGGGTGCTTAAGACAAGCCTGAACTGACATTGGAATGTGATATTACAAAATAATTTTTATCAGATTTGTTCATTTAATTACATCTGGCAGGAATATTATAGGAATAGAAAAAAAAGATCCACAGAGAGATAGGACAAATATGTAAGCCTATAAGTGGGTTTCTTCAGCTATGAGTATTGGTCTAGTGGGGGGGAAATCACTCTCATTAGTTCTCTTATCATGATTTCTTTGTAATTCTCAGCACATCTGAAACGATTCAGTGTGATTCTGTGGAAACGATTGTGTTGGGGGAAAAAAAGTAATAAAATGGAACTCCCTGGTTAATCACATTGCTAACATTTGATACATCCTAGTTTTGCATTAACATTAATTGATGTACCCTAAATACACATGCATTATTTGAAAATTACAGCTTGATTGAAAAAATGACATAAAAATATTGGTAACACTTTCAAAAAAGGTTGCATTTGTTAACAAAATGCATGTTAATAGCCTTCTAACATACTTGATTTCAACATTTACCAATGCATTATTAAAATCAAACGCTGTATCAAGGTAACATCAACTAACTATTAGCAGAAATTTGCATTAACTAGCGTTAAGAAAGATTAATAAATACTTTAACAAATGTATTGCTCATTGATGGTTAATGAAAAATCTGAAAAAGAAAATACTTGTTGGCGATATACAAGAAAATTCAATTTCAATTTGAAAATTCTTTTCAACTTTCTCTGCAATTGTAATTAAGAGGTTCTGAAGAGGTAACCATAATGACAGACATAAATAGATGCTCATTACCATAGCATTTTGTTAAAGAGCTTCAATTTAGCACCTGATGAAAGTATGCGATCTTACCAATAGTGTCAAAACATTTGTTGTGTGTACTTGTGTTTGTATTTCTTAATTTAATCACAAGGTTATGTTATTGAAGTCTACTCAATGAAGAAACTGACAATACAGGCAAAGAGACACAAAACTGAAGGAAAACAGAATCAGGAATGGGAACTTGACCAATGAATAAGTCACATCAGGGTCAGGAAGTCTCTTTCAAGTCTGTTTGATGTCCATGGGCAGCAAGGGCCTGTGGATATTTGAGAGGGTGAATCTGTATGAATGTGTATATTTTGGAAGGCCCTCTCTTTGATGTCAGTGGGAATTTTTTGGTTTCTAGGTCACCAAGACAGTGGTCAACAGTTATTCCATCCAAGCTGAGAAAAGCATTATTTGAATGTCAGCTGACTATGAAAATAGGAAGATCTGGCTTTGAGTTTGAGGAAGCAAAGCCGCCCCAAAGTCAACAGATCAACTCAGCATGTTTTCAGGAATAGGGCATTCGGCCTGCACTCTTCTTCCTTTTTAAATTCACCTTCTTTTGCAACAATAACATTTCAGCTGGTCCTTGGCAACATGATGAATTTCCCAGTAGCCTCTAATACTGTGGGACACAAGTAAACTGGGCCAGCGATATGTCTCATTATGAGAGATACACAGCACAGCAATCTTGAGCTGCACTAGATGAATCTGAACATAGACACATGATGACAGTTCCTGCCATGGGAGTAATTCTTTATCTTGAATGGAGGTTGTGATGCTTGCATGGGGGCTCATGACCTTTATCGTGCTGCCAAAGCCTTACCCATGAGACCTTGCCGCATAATCCATGCCTCATTGCTGGAATAAAGGCCCCTGGGTGGAGTTCATCTGCTCCATCCTATATCTAGATGGAGGTTATGTGGAATATGCACACCAATGGATGATATTTTATTTATTTGCTGAAATACCATCTCATAATGTCAGTGATTAGTTCAAGAACATCTGATCTCAAGAACTAACACTTATTAAGCAACACTACTCACTTAAAAACATTGCACCAACACAACTGTTTAAAGGATTAGTTCACCCAAAAATGAAAATTATCCCATAATTTAGTGCAAAATCTTAAAAAAGTTAGTTCACTCCCATTATAAAGCTTGGAAGAGCCAGGATATTTTTTTCATATATATAACTCTGATTGTGTTTAGCTGAAAGAAGAAAGTAATATACAACGATAGGGTGAGTAAATTATGGGACAATTTTCCTTTTTGGGTGAACTAACCCTTTAATTCCAAAAGAGGTACACAAACACAGTTCCCCATTAAGGTATGGTTATATTTAAATGTTTAAATGTCTCTTGTCAATAGCGTTGCCACGCATGAAAAACTGCTTACACAGAAGTCACTTTCAAACAAAGCAGCTTTCTGTTGGTCATTGTGGTGAATTCAAGTGACCAACTTGAAAATGAGAGAAATCTGGGAAACTTTTTCCACCCACATGCGAAACTCCAGATTGCATAGATTTTACCCGCAAAATTTCACTGAGCAATGGTAAATGCAACTGCACCTTTACCCTCGTTTGGTGAATTTGCACCAATGGTTTCAGGCCAGAATACTGTACGCATGCTTGTTTGTTGAGCCCTGACAGCTCTAGCTCCAGTCTGCCACAGGTCACAAATGCGGTAAGGAAAGGCCTACAGATATACAGCTTGTTATACAGCTTTGGCAAATGTTGTCCCACCAACAAATGCATTAATATACTTTCTTTCCTGCATGTGCAAGGATATAGGGAGATGTTTAATTGCTGGGAATGATGATGTGCCTCACTAACGCTACTATGCCGGCTGCATATGTTATCTGAAGCCATACACCTAAGTGATGAGCATTTCTTGCTCTCCAGGGGTTTGTTGGATATACCATTGCATTGACTGCATTGACATCCAATCTCACTCGTCTAAAGGTCAAAGCAGTAGCAAAAGAATGAGTGACAACCTAAGATTGAATCCTAATGATCAGACCCACCAGAAAGAAGTCAAGCAAATGATTCTGTCCATCAGTGGATGAACGAAACAGTTGTATAT
>JAPMNS010751599.1:0-12915 GCA_029874215.1 Squalius alburnoides
GAAAGAAAGAAAGAAAGAAAGAAAGAAAGAAAGAAAGAAAGAAAGAAAGAAAGAAAGACAAACTAATAAGCAAAACAAACTAAAAATGCACAAGTAGAGAGATGAAGCAGATGCTCTGATGATAATCTGCTCTCTCTCTCTCACAGACACACACACTCAACATTTAGCAGACTAGGTGCGTTTGAAGGCAGGCAACAATGCACGTGTGTGTGTTGGTGTAAATGCTAAGCCATCTGAGTGCACGGGCTCTACGAGGTGCCGTTAACGGAATGTAAGGACTCACTCCCGGGGGCACCAGTTGCATTGGCAGTGGAGAGAACTACGTGAGAGGGAGTAGAATTATTGGTTACGTCATGGAGTTGGCTGAGCACTGAAGAGCGGCGTCTCACTGCACCCTGAAACGAACCACTTCTCTTGAAGGTACTCACTACCTCCATCTGCAGGAGAGAGAGAAGGACATCACACAGACAGGCGAATGAGCTCAATGAAATGAACAGGACTGGGGGTTTTAGGGAGGAACGTCTTGCAGGAAAAGCAGCATTTCATAAACTGTTAATGTTCATGGCTATGTTCGATGTAAAGGGTGTTTCTTCAACTATAAGCACTTTATTTATTTTTATTAAAACCAATGGATGTAAATGTTCTTTTTGTTTTATGAAACTCGCATGAAAACTGGATTGGAATGTAATTTAAAATAAAAAAACAATTGTGTCATTCTATCCTTGAAAGAATCCAAATTTTTCATTAAAATATTACTTCTAATTACATCTTCTAGTCAAAGTGAAATAATCTTTTTTTATTATTATCCAGATTGTGATGGTCCCTCAGTAGTGGACTAATTTCTACCACAACCAACAATGTTGTCACTAGTAAAGTTAGCAAAAAGACAGTGTCAGTGAAAAGCATGCTTAAAATAATGAGAAATATGAGTAAAGAAAAAAATAAACAAACATTTTAATGTTAAGTGTTACTAATTATGTTTTATCATAATTTCCAATCAAACTGTAATTTTGTGAAATAAAGTTTTAGCAAGAATGTCTCCGGTTCAAGTCTTTCTGTGTGGAGTTTGCATGTTATCCCCGTGTCAGTGTGGGTTTCCTCTGGGTGCTTCGGTTTTCCCCACAATCCAAAAACATGCAGTATATGTGAATTGGAGAGGCTAATTGTCCGTAGGTGTAAATGTGTGTGTGTGTGAGTCCCAAGCCATGCATTGAGAAGGGTTGGGGAAAGACCTGGCGACCTACCACGGAAAAATCATCGCCAAAAAAATTCATGGACGGTCTCTCGCGTATGGCAAGTCGGATGCGACTGAAATGGTTAATGAATGAATGAATGACTTTAGGATACATAAACTGTTAAATTATTAGGATTATTAAATTAGGATACATAAAACTAGGATACATAAAACTGTGAAATTAAACTTTGCAAGTCAAAATGTCATTTCCACCACAGAATGTAAATATTTTGAGATGTGGAGGAAATGACATTTGTTGGTTCAGAAAGTAAATCATAAAACTAAAGTACCTATACTGAGCATACAAACCACATTAATATTTAAAAATTCTAAAAGGCCAATGATAGTTACCAAGGACTGACATAATACATGGAGACGCAAGTAGAAGAGCAAAAAAGACTGAATAAAACAGCGTGATCAAGCAGCAGAGAGAATTAAGGATGAAGTGAGGGAGAGAGAGACATTGAGATTTACAACACGGAAAGCTTGTTAAATATTAATATTTCAACAATTTATAAAGGCTGGTGAAGAAAAAAAAATATGTTTGAGTTATGAGGAAAGTAAAGTTTGAAAAAAGTGCGCAAACTAGAGCATGTGGCACAGAAGGCATCTGGTATATTTTAAGGCAGAACGTGTCTAAGCGGGAACGGCTGTCCCTGTCAGAAACAATGCAAAAGCAACATTAAAACAGACAGGAAAAGACGGAGACTGAACGTCACCTGAGTCTGAATTCGGTTGAGTCCTCGGAACCACAGGATCTGTCCTCGTCTCAGCTCTCTCTCGGCATGGTCGATCTCATCTTCGTCCTCAGCTAGGTCTTCATCCATCATCTCGTCTGGAGCCGGCCCGTGGCCCGCTTCTTTCAGACACTTCAGATGATGTGTTGGCACAGATGCTATCACCTAGAAAAAAAATACAGCAAAGTAAAACAAAAGCTGATATTTTTGAAACTCATTTTCTGTTTTTGAGAGCATCTAGAATGGCAAAGCGGTCGACTGCAGCGCTTACCTGTCCCCAGACCAGCTCTGCCAATCCCACAAACAGGCACCAAAGCCACTGCTCCACATTTAAGGGGGAACAGCTAAAGGGTTTCCCACCAAACTGCACAATCACAATCTACAAATCACAAACAGAGATATAGGAGTGGAATGGTTTTCTTTTAATCTGTGTGTAAAGTACAGATGCATCCAAATATATGAATAAGGGAAAGTGTATATTTGAAGTGCTGTGAGTTGTTTCCATTTCTTTTAGAACTTTTTCATAATTTTAGCTTTTTTGCTAGTTAAAACGTCCTTGCCGTGTAACAAATTAATTAAAAAAATAAAATAAACATTAATAGTTTATTTCTTAATTAATGTGAGGTCATAAAAATTCCATTTACATATTAAAATGTATGATTCATAATAATAACAATACAAGAATTAAAACAAGACTTCAAAAAAAAGTATAGCATACCACACTAAAGATTTTATTTCACCTACATAGACTATCGTTCAAAGATTTGTGGTGAGGATTATTTTTTTCAAAGCTTTTTTTTCAATACTTTTATCAAACAAGGACACATAAAACTGGAACAAAAATTAAAGATATGTACAATGTAAAAAAAAAAAAAAAATAGCACAACTATATAACAAATCAGCATATTAGAATGATTTCTGAAAGACCATGTGATACTGAAGACTGGAGTAATGATGCTGAAAATTCAGCTATCACAGGAATAAATTACATTTACAGTTTTACTATTTCACAATATTACTGTTTTACTGTATTTTTGTTAAAATAAATGCAGCTTTGGTGAGCATAAGGGACTTCTTTCAAAAAAGTTTAAAAATCTTTTGAATATTCCAAACTAAGTAGTGGCAGTGTGCATATGACATATAATTTGTAAAGATCAATTAACAAGTAGAAATGTAAATAAAATAATCTACATTTAAATATCTATTTGTATGCGTTCACCTGTATTGCAAAGGTCCCCACCACGATTGAACAGAAGATGGGGTTTGAGAAGATTCCATCAAACACGTTCCTCTCTCCGTGGATCTTACGGGCATTGATCTCATTAAAGAGTTGCATGAGGACAAATGTGTTAAAGATGATGGTGTAATGTTCGGAGGGAGGAGAGTGAAGCGGAGCATTACGGCCGCTGTCTATATCAAAGATCCTCTCACCTGCACAAAAAAATCAGGGAAAGATGAAATTAATATCCAAAGACAATATACAATATCAACCAATACTGATAAATAAAAAACGGCAGATAACAGAGTATGATCCTTGTAGACGAAGAAAGAGAACAGAACTTGTGTATCCAACAAATACTGGTTGGAACGAACCTACGAACAGCAGAGTGAAGATGATGATAAGCTGGAAGACTGCATGTCCGAGGATGTTTTTCATCATGGTTAAAGATATGAGGGGGTTGTTTCGGCCGTAGGGCTTCCTCAGGAGCAGCGCTTCAGTGGGCGGCTCCGTGGCAAGAGCCAGAGAAGCAAACGTGTCCATGATCAGATTGACCCACAGCATCTGCACAGCCTTAAGGGGAGAATCCTACACACACAGTTAAAAACAGTAAGCTGTTTAATATTTTTGTGTAAACCATGATAATTTTTTTCAGGATTCTTTGATGAATAGAAAGTTCAAATAACAGTGAAATAGAAATCATTTCTAATATTATAAATGTCTTCGCTTTTGATCCATTTAATGTGACCTTTCTGAATATAATACTTTTTTAAAATGTATTCTTTTAAATATATTAATGACCCCAAACTTTTGAATGGAATTGTATGCATGTACCTGCGTGATGCAGGCACCAGTGAAGGCTACTATGACAGCCACCACATTCACTGTGAGCTGAAACTGTAAGAATTTGGAGATGCTGTCATACACGTTCCGTCCCCACATCACGGCCTTCACTATGCTGGAAAAGTTATCATCCGTCAGGATGATGTCAGAGGCCTCCTTGGCCACATCTGTACCAGCGATGCCCTATGCAAATGGAGAAAGAGCATTCACGCATCTATAATTCTCGTTATTTTAATACTGAATTTTAAAAATAAAAATTACACCTTTTCACACTCTGTATATTACCATTCTGAATTTTCCCAGTTGAAATGCTTTTATGAAAGGCACTGCAGGTCATATGAACTTTTCAAATGAGCGTGAAGTGTGGTTTGGAAGATGGCTTTTAAACTAATCAAAGAAATAACCTTACTGATAACCCCACCAAAACCTTAAGTTTAATGTCTCATATTTAGCTTCATTTGGATTTATCATTACACTTTGTGTAACAGAACCTCAAAAATATATGGCCCTCTCGCAATTTTTCATACATATTTAATGGATGGATCTTCTCACCATTGCAAACCCCACATCAGCTTTCTTCAGAGCAGGTCCGTCATTTGTGCCGTCACCGGTGACTGCAACCACCTGTCTTTGTTCCACAATGGTGCTGTCTATGATACCTGAACACAAGGCACATACGAAATAAACAAAAATCTTAATAATCGAGATCAAAACATGTGTTCATCAACATCAGGAAAAGCTTGGTATCTCTGCTCAAGTCAGTTTATGATCATGTCACTTTTGTATGATTATGAGATAGTTCCATTAAGGGATGAACGCAACTGAGGGAGAGACTCACCTTTGACAAGTGTGTGTTTGTCTGTGGGGGAAGAACGAGCAAGAACTCTGAGCTTGGGCCAAACTTTGTCAATGCGCTCTTGCTCAATCTGCAAAAAAATGTAAAATAAAAATGTAAACATCTAAAAAACATTTTAGTTTGAGGATGGTAGGATTTTTTTCAATGTTAAAAAAAGGCTTATGCTCAACTGGAATGCATTTATTTAAGCAAACATATAGTAAAAATGCAATGCAATATTGTAAACTATTATTACAATTCAAATGAACTGTTTTTTATTTTAATATGCAACTCATCCCTATGATAGCAAAGCTGAATTTTCAGCATCGTTACTCATTATTACTTCAGTGTCACATGACACTTCAGAAACCACTCGAATATAGTGATTTGCTGCTCAATAAACATTTATTTATATTACCAATGTTGAAAACAGTTTTACTGATTAATATTTTTGTGAAAACCATGAGTTTTTTGGGGGGATTTTTTGATGAATAGAAAGTTCAAAAGAACAGCATTTATTTGAAATATAAATCTTTTGTAACATTGTAAATGTCTTTACTGTCACTTTTGATCAATTTAATTTGAATCCATCCTTTTCTGAATAAAATGATTAATTTCTTTAAAAAAAATCTTACTAACCACAAATGTCTGAACAGTAATGTATGTAACTACATATATCGTCACTCATCTAGATATTTTTCACTGGCTGTTGTGTATTCCATTTAAAGTTTTGTGCATGTGTCTTTAGATTTAATCTTGACAATAAGGAAAAGATTCATAATAATAATTACTGTATACGTTTATAATTATAAAACCTGGAAGTACTGTATACCTCTCCCTTCTCGTTCCTGATTCGCCTGTTGAATTCTTTCCCATCTATACACAGGAAGTCGTCGCCAGGACTGATGATGCCACACTTGGCAGCAATGGCACGCGCAGTGTTTATGTTGTCTCCCGTCACCATGCGCACAGTGATGCCTGCTTGTTGGCACTTTTTGATGGCATCTGGGACCTGATAGGAATTACAATCAGCAAACTAGATTTCAGAACAGATTTCAGTGTCATAAATATCCCTCATATATCATAAAAGAATTTTTAGAGGTTAAAATGTAGTTGTAGTATCTTAGGAGAACTGCAAACAGAGGAAACACACATGGTCACACAAGTAAACTGGTCTGCATACCTCCGGTCGAACAGGGTCTTCAATGCCGACCACGGTGATGCAGATGAGGTTGGAGACAATATCTGTCTCGTTGTCCCAGTCTGGCATGGGGTCAGCTGGAAGCTCCCGATAAGCGATGCAAATCGTACGAAGGCCCTCGCATGCCATCGGTTCAATCACTTTCTTCACCATCTCATCTTTGTCCCGTGGCTTAAAAGCACGAACCTCACCGTCACGGGCTAAGATGAAGGAGCACCTGAGATGAAAGCAGAACTGTTTAATTTAGTTTTACACTGATTTTTTTTTTTTTTGACAAAGACTGCACTGTTCATATTTACCCAAAAGCCAGCTAGAAGGAGGTGAGGTGTAATTGTTACTTCCTTTTAACACTTAAACTCTTTTATTTGACAAACTGCTGTCTGTACATGCTACTAATCTTCAGAAAAAGAAAACTTTGTTCAAAAAGGATTAATATCAAAATTAGTGGCAACCTCAAAGCCACATGCAGAACAAAAAAGTGTAAACCTCAGAACACTCATATTCTCTCCATTTCTCTCCATTCTTCCAGCAGTGTAGGGTTAGAACAGTCTCTGAATTCAATATTTATTGATCAAGGCTGATTTTTTTCTGTTCTACTTGGCATTCCACAAATTAGGCCTTAAAGAAAGATAGTCCTTGGCTTTAACATTTTTTTAACAAATGGCCAGTGAAATTAGCTTAACCTTCACAAAATGTTGATTATCAATATCAGAACTTCAGTATCAGTTTTGAAAGAAGATTCTTGTGTTCACAAAGGCTGCATTATTTTATTTTATACAGTAAAAACTGTAATATTGTGTAATATTATTTCAACTTAAATTATTTTTTTAGTGAATTTCTGAAATCATTGTAATATGATGATTTAATGCTCAAAGAAACATTTCTTATTATTAAAATAGCTGGCCTGCTTATTTAAGTGGGGAAACAGTGATACAGTGTTGTCTTAGTGATCTCAAGCTAAACTTTTGAATGGTTGTATAGATAGTGTAAATCAGTTTTAATACTTTTTAGTACATACAGACTACATGTCACTTTACCATTTTAACAATATTATTGTGATTTAAAAAAAAACACAGGTGGCACAAGCCAAAATCACCACATACACAAAGACAACAGAACTTACTTTTTGAGCAGGATCTCAGAGGCTCCTTTGCTGTATAAGCGGAAGCTTCCGTCAGGCATCTGAATGACGGTGCTCATGGATTTTCTAACAGAATTAAAAGTGTAGACTTTATAGAGCTTCTCTTCAGGGATCTGCTCCCTCACCGCTTGGTAGTCCTGTTTCAGGTCCAACACAAGTCCCAGCAGAGAACACTCTGTCTTATTACCCACCTGTTTGGGCAGCCCACCTTCCTTATCTGCAACCTAAGGGAAGAGGTGAAGAGAGAGGGAAGGAATGGTGAATGAAGGGATGAAATGAGGGTTTTAAAACTTAGTAAAATCACTGCATGGCCTCTCTTGGTTTACTGCTTTAGTAAAAGCCTCTCACTATTATTTTGGAGGTGTAGGCGCAGTTCACGGCAATAGCACTGGTGACGAGCTCCATTGTCCGGGGGTTAATCTGATCTGGTGTTGGGATCTCACGGAAGTGCTGGTCCAGTATATAAATCTGCACCACTGTCATCCGGTTTGTGGTGAGGGTCCCTGTTTTATCTGAGCAAATAGCCGTAGCATTGCCCATAGTCTCGCAGGCATCCAAATGACGCACCAGGTTATTGTCCTTCATCATTTTCTGTGGAAAGACATTGATAGGAAGTGTTAAAATGTTAAGAGCACTAGCCAATGTGAGCATGTGTGTAAATGACACTTCCATGGTCTCGCAAGTGCATTCTTTAACATAACGTTACGGAAAATGCCAATTATTCATTTCTGACTAACCTTTACGGAATAGGCCAGTGATATAGTGACAGCCAGTGGCAAACCCTCTGGCACAGCCACCACCAGAACTGTAACTCCGATGATGAAGAATTTGACAAAGTACTGCACATAAATAGGTGTGCACTCCGTCAGCCACACCCGTCCCTGAATGACGAATGTTTCGATCACGAAGTACAGCATCAGGATAATCACAGTGATGGCGGACATCACCAGACCTGAAATAATTAATACATCTGATTGCTACGAAGTAATAGCACACCTAGTAAGAGCTGAAAATTTAAGACCAAATAATTTCAGACCAAAATGTACACTACCGGAAGAACTTGACCTAAAACATCCTAACAGCAGACCTCCCCACCTGCTTTCCCGATTTGCACTGCCAGCTTGGTGAGTTTGCCCTGAAGAACTGATTTCTCCTTCTTGGGCACACTGGTTTTTTTCTTCTCTTTCTCCTCCACTTCCCCACCTTCTGCACTCTTCAGAGGCTGCATCTCCATGGCAACAGCCTCATCCTGTTTCTTAGCTATAGTAGGTCAAAGAGACGAAGTGATCAGGCAGGCAGAATCACAGGTAACTGTTGCAAATGTTTAGAATAGCACTTACAATACTGCACACTATTTTGCGGTTTGCATATACACTGTATCCTGCTCACACTATCATTATTTGATCTGACTGACAAGACATTTTACAAAGTAATTCATTAGGGATGCAACGATATGATAACTTCAGCTGATTCCAAAAAAACGATAATTCTTTATATTTGAAAGCTGATAACTGATATATTGGCCGATAAATCTAAATCCAAACTTTTATATTATTTTTGAGAGCCTGATTACAAAAAAACAAGTCTCACCATTAAAAGCCATATCCCAAACACTTAAAAACATAAATTAAACATATACAGTACAGTAGCCTAGTTTGAACCAGTGTCAGTTATAAAATGAATTTTACACTACTATGGTCAACTTTCCTTTAAAAAAAAAAAAAAAAAAAAATCTATTGCCTCACAAATAAATAAAATAATGCTTATATAATGCAAAGAAGTAATTGGACAACATTACTTGTGTATAAAGAATCAAAATACATGTGCCATGTATACATAAATTGGAATAGCCTTCACACAGACAATACTGAAATTATTTTAACGAAACCCTATTCTGATGAAAATAATGAGAAAAATTAAAGTGCTAGTTATTTTTAATTTTAGTTACATCTAAAATAAAGCCTATATGACAGACCTGCACTGCACATGTTGCATTTAACTGTATTTCCTTTTCGAAGTGATTCCAATCATATTTAGTGATAGCAGTGATCATATTTAGTGATAGCAGTGATAGCAATTCAAAACCACCATGGCCAACAGCGCGCATCTGAAGTGTCTTAGATGAAGGAAATAATACATTATTTATCGGCTTTAATATATCGGCAAAATTTCTTATCAGGCCGATAATGATAACATTAAAAATTAACATATATAGGCCATATATATAGATACCGATAATGGTGGCCAATATAATTGCAGGATGACACTCGTTACATGCAAAGTAAGCTGAGCTCAAAGTGACAATAATGTACTGTTGCATGCAATGATTTGAAATGCTTATTGCTACACTATTTCACATACAACTTTGGAAACAAATAGTAGGCAGTATACAGTGTATATACTGTGCGGTATGTAGTATTTGATTCTGAAATAGCCTGTTTAATGACTTCATCTCATCATAAATCTATCTAAACTCAATTCAACATCAGTCTTGAAAGTCACCTTTATTTTGATTGTTCTCCAGGGTCCCATCTTGTTTCCCTGTGAAAGTTAATGCAGACATTTAAACAAAAACAACAAAAAAATTGTTTCTGCTGCTTGAGATCAATGTAGCTGACATGAGAGAACAATAAAGACATGAGAAAGAAAACATAAAACATGGAGGGATAATATTTGACAGATATGGGGAGTTAAAACCAGGATGTCTGTCTCTATTGTGAATGTCACCTACCATTTATGATGTTGTGTTCTTTGGCTTCAACACTGGGGAACTGCGTGGATGAATTACTATTGACCTCTGATAGAATTGTTGGATAGGACAAAAACGAAGGTGGTATGTAAAGACATAAAATAAAAACCTAAATGCTGAACAAAAACAATGAAAAATCAACTCAAATGAGTGAGCAACATTTCTGAGTATTTCAGTGCATCGAAATAGAACTGACCCAGAACATTAGACATTTTGAATCTGGATCATTCTGTGTGGGTATTCAAGCAAAAGGATTTTTCTTTTATAATGTTCATGTTTATTCATGCTCAGTTTTTAATCATATATAAAATATTTTCAAAGAACTGTCAATCGCCAACCTTTCTTGCAGTCTTTCTTCTCTTCCTCCATCTCTCCGGCCCCCAGGAGGGTGAAGATGATTCCCGTTTGAGAGTTGACACCAACAGCGGTCACCACCATTTTCCCTGACCCCTCCATTACATGAGTGCCTGAAAATTGAGGGACACAGAGAAGACTTTTACAGTAAATATTTTCATACCCATTCCCTTAAAACGCCCATCAAACACCAGTTACCACTTTTCATACCAACACAAATTAAAATAGCTTATTGGCGCCATCTCGTGACTTAAAAGAGTTAGCAAGTGACTAAAAGATTTCAATTTAATTTTTTTTTATATATTTTGAGCATAGAATGACTAAAAGCTCAGGTGTCTCCAGTTAGAGGATGTTTAATCTAAAACAATTAATTATATGTCATCTTTTATACAATGATTTTAGGGATTTAAAGGTGTCATAAAACCTTTAAATTCATATCCATAAAAAAAACTAAAAATCCATATCCAAAAAAACACTGCCTTAACTTGGTATTTGTAAAGTGAGGTTAAGGGGAAATATAAGCCTATAAATCTTCATTTCATTGTATGAGTCACGGATAACCTCCTCATGTAATGTATTGTGTTTGTTTGTTGTGCTCACATTAACCCTTGCACTTGTCTAAACCAAGGATCAAAATTAAGGCTGAAGTCTCTTCCATGGCCTTTCCTCTTAGCGTGTAATACAATTAAACTGAGCCAGATTGCTTCTTTGTTCCCTGGTTCGCTGCACATGAATTCTTTCTTTCTTTACCAGTATTTTCGTCTTTTTCTAGTAAAAATATCGAAACACCCTTAACAATATTTATTAAAAAACTAAACAAACAATGGCTACACTTTACAATAAGGTTTCATTAGTTAACTACTTAAAGGTATAGCGGAGGATTTTTTTACTTCCGGGTGGATACCCTATACTATTGGTCCTCCTAATTGTCAATCATTCTGGTGAATCAATCAAACTTTTCAAAAAGTGGAGAGGGGGGGACTTATCTAAAATTCGGAAAGATCCTCCGCTATACCTTTAAGTTAACGTAAACTAAGAATGAACAAGTATTTATTAATCTTAGTTAATGTTCATTTCAGCATTTACTGATACATAATTAAAATCAAAAGTTGTATTTGTTAACATTAGTTAATGCACTGTGAACTAACATGAAAAACTGTATTTTTATTAACTAACATTGCCAAAGATGAATAAATACTGTAACAAATGTATTGCTCATTGTTAGTTCCTGTTAGTTAATACATTAATGTTAACTAATGAGACCTTATTGTAAAGTGTTGCCCAAAAAACTACTTGAAAAGCGTTTATCCTACACCGTTGTTTTTTCTTTTAAGAATTACATCGTACACACTTTAGTGATGTTTATGATTATTGCCAATGAGAGAAGATATGTTTCACAGGGATAAACAAGACAAAATTACTGATTAAGACAATCATTTTTTGCAGCGTGCATTTCCTTCTTCACAACAGAAGCCTTCAAACATACATGTTGAGAAGAGCCGCCTCTCCCATTGTGACAGAGAAAATAATATGCGCCCCTTGATAATTAATTACACAAGTGATGAACGACAGAAAAAGCTTGTCAATAAAACAAGAAACAAGACAAGTCCACGGAAACTAGTCATTTTAAAGTTCAAAAATGTGTAGGAAGAGATAATTACTGGGGTAACATGGAAATCTTAATAAAATAAAAAACATTTTTTATTGAAATAAAATAAAATAAAATATATAAAATGAATTTGTGACATGGATCATCAATTTTAAAATGCAATTCATTTCTGTGACTGCAAAGCTGATGTATATATCTTTTGTAACATTATAAATGTCTTTACTGTCAATTTGTCACTTTCCTTGCTGAATAAAAGTATTAATTTTTTTTTTTTTAAATCTTAGCGGTATAGTGTACATGCTTTAATTCACGTTTCACTCAAATATTTGCTGAAAATATAGGTAAACCAAGTGATTCTGAATTTGACACTCAAGGAAGTTAATGATATTCAAAAAAAATTCTTTGCACAAATTATTACTGATTATTCTCCGTTAACGTCAATTTATTTATGCAAGCCCATTCTAATCAGGTTACACATGCATTTTTCAAATAACTGCCTAAGCAAGTTATGTTTCCATAGATTCCTTTTCCCATTATTCTTCCACGCTTGATTATGTTGAGGGCGTGGGGTAGCGCTGTGTGTGTGTGGCCAGGCGGAGAAACAGATGCTTCTCTGGTGAGCTGTGATCATTAGAAAGAAGTGGCAGAGCAGGTCTCTGGAGGGCCGAACACAAATCTGAGCCCTTCTACAGGAAGCAGAGATGAGGGAAGTAGCTGATTAACCTGTTTATCAGACCTCAGGGACATTATCTCATTAAACCAGTCAATGAGATTTAACCCAAGCACTGTGTAACCTGAGTGTTAAAGTATTGACAAAATACTTTGCGAGCAAAGTACCCATCCCCCCAAACAGCAAATTGGTTCAGTTTAGATGGATTGCAACAGTGTCATCCTAAATTAATTGATATTGGTGATTTTTTTTAACACAATTAGGGCTGGACGATATGGCCAAATTTTATATCACGATATATTTCTTAATTTCGGTCGATACGA
>JAPMNS010751614.1:0-10465 GCA_029874215.1 Squalius alburnoides
TAAAGTACTGAACATCTTTCTTTCTTTCGTTCTTTCTTTCTGTTTTATTGCTTTAAAAATAAATAACATATTAAACCAATTAAGCAAAAATCTGTCAAAAAAAAGTCAAAAAAAAAAAAAACTGGTATTACACTTGACATTCTGTCCCCCTCACTTTTGAAATGATGGCATAGACAGCAACATCATAGCAACGTCACTGCAACTTTCAAGGCCCAAAAAGATAGTAAAGACATTGTTAAAATAGCCCATGTGACTACAGTGGTTCAGTTGTAATGTTATGAAGCGACAAGAATACTTTTTGTGCTAAAACAAATAAACAAAAATGACGACTTTATTCAACAATTTCTTGTCTTCTGTGTCAGATCTCCTACGACCAACGCTATTCACGTAGTAAACACAGTACAGCGCTTCCGGGTTCTCATCACATGGACTATTTTAACAGTGTTTTTACTATGTTTCTGGGCCTTTAAAGTTGCAGTGACATTGCTGTTTATGGAGGGATCAGAAAGCTCTTGGATTTTTTTCAAAAATATCTTAATTTGATGAACGAAGGTTAGGGTTAGGAACAACATGAGGGTGAGTAATTAATGACAGAATTTTCATTTTTTGGTGAACTAACCCTTTAAACTTTTAGTAAAACAGCTTGAAGTGAAACTGAGCATCAAAATGTTATCATTTAAAGTAGAAATTTGGAAGTATTTTTCATTTTTTGGGACATCATGGAATTATGATTATTATTACCTTTATTTTTATTTATTATTTATAAAAAATGTTTTAGATGTACCATGATATATGAATATGAATTTAACCTATATAGTATATTTAAAGTATATAGTATCACAGTACTTGATATTACTGTCTGATGCCATCACTGTACCATAGTATTTCCATTGTAATTTTCTGTTAGTAAAAAAATAAGCCCGAGTATTTTCTCATATGGCCACTTCTATATTGTGCTGTTCTTCTTTTTACTGTCAGAAAATGTAACAGTATTGTGTGTGTTATAGGCGCCCGACCTTACACCGGTGGCAGTGCCCTCTGAGCTGATGGGTGGCAGAGCAGGGATACTGTTCACCTCAGCGGGATTTTGGCAGATAAGGGTGGCAAGGACAGCAGAATGAAAATCAGTGGCATTCAACGTCCCATTCAGCTATTTTACTTAGAGGTCAAGATAGCATCTGATTTTAGTAAGCATGTGAATTTATATTCAAACATGCAGTTATGATCCTGACTTAACATTTAAATTAATATTACAGTGTATACATCTTATTTTGTAAGCATATATGATATTCATATTTTGCTATTGAAAATATCAGCCTCTGTTAGCAGAATTGCGTCAGATTAATTATAGGGCGTGGAGTAAAGTTTATATTGTGTTTTAAGTGCAAATCTCAGGGGAGAGTGCGGTCTTCCTGAGAGGAGGGGGAATACGTTAGGAGCGATCAGCCCCAGAGGGTTGCTTTTCTCTTTGATATTGTTTGAGAGGAAAAGACCGCGTGCTAAAATTAGATCTTTAAAGTTATCCCACTGGGAGATTAGTGCTGATTTGAGATGGTCACACCATCTGAACTACATTAATCCAATCAGAGCGCAGGCATCGTGAACTGTGGGACTGAAGGAAACGGTGTGACTCAGGTTTACTAAAAAAAAAAGTCAATTGAAAAGAGCACCTGGGCTAATTATACGCGCCCCCATTAGACATCCTTCTTTTCTAATTGGTGGTATAATAAGTACTGTGATATGAGCAGTAGTTTGCATGACCTACATGGTAATTCCACTCATGCAAAAATCCCCAAAGGGAAAGGATTCTATGTCTGCATTATGTAGTGTTGGGAAAGCTACTTTGAAACTTAGTTTTCCAAGCCACAAGCTACTCATAATTTAAAGTAGATAAACAACAGTCACGCTGCTCTTTAAAAAATATAGCGAATATAGCTAAATTAATTTAAGTTAAGCTAAGTATTTAACCAAATATCAGATTATATGATTTATTTGTAAATTAGTAAGGATCTTAATCAGAGTGGCAGCATTAAAGTATAATAAATTTACAGTAAATGCAAATAATAAAACTAGAAAACTAAAAAAAAAAAAAAAAAAGTGCTGTCAAATCGATTAATCGCGATTAATCACATCTAACATAAAATTTTGTACACACACACACACACACATATGAATAAACTTTCTGTTAGATCCAATTAATTGCGATTAATTGATTTGACAGCACTAAAATGTATAAGTGATAAGATGAGGTGTTGAACATGTAAAGATGTCTCTTTTGTTCACCAATACAGTATATGTATTAAAAATGTATCAAATAATTATTTTTTTAAAATCGTTCTGACCCTAGTGTATTTTTAGTGTATTTTTTTCAATGCTAGTGTATTTTGCTACAAGAAAAAAAAAAAGAAAAAAAAGAAAATAAATTGTTGCTTTGGTAATTGGTGATTCATTTTACATGATTTAACATGTTCACCGATTTAGTAACATGAATCAGACTTCTGAACTCTACAATTGAGTGAGCAAGGACAATTTAGAAGACCACATTTGATTATTTTAATGATTTGTGTGACTAAAAGCTTCATCAACAATATAAAAACCAGCAATGTAGCGTCATATCATGCTACGTTGCTAGTTGTTGGAGAAACTAGCTGACTATACCATTTTGAAAACAGCTGCACTGCCAATCTCCATGAGAAATGTGGTAGAACTTTATTTTACAGTCCTGTTCGCCGTGTACATACTATGTACTCATTATACTAATTGCAATAACTGGGTAATAACTAGGTACTAACCCTGAACCTACCCCTAAACCTAACCTTAACCCATGTAGTTAGGTTATATTACCCAATACTTTGGGTAACATATACTGTAAAATAAAGTGCAACCAGAAATGTAGTTATTAGCATGGCTAATTTTAGGTAGTTTCTCCCCAACACTGTTTTTGTATGTTGTTTATGGTGGCATTAACATCAGAACCACAAACAGCGCATTGGGCACACATGACCAAACCGATTTCTGTCATCTTGATTCGTTAGCTAATCAGCATTTAGTTTGGACTGTGTTCCGACAGGGCTTGGAAGAACGGTTCAGGTGTCTTCCTTCTGGCAGTCAATTGAGACCCTAATTGGACAAATGTCTCATTGAACTGGTTAAGTGAGTTTCTGGGCACCCATCCCAATCTCCTCGACATTGACATCATCGCTGACATGGTGGATGTGTTCGGGACTGGAGCAGGGACGCAGCCGTGATCTGCAGCTGACTGCGGCACATGAAAGAAACTGCAGTTTAGTGGACTAAGCATGCAGCTGTGTCTGCTAGTTAGCTTAATCTCGATTGGTTCTATCCCAGAAACACTTTTATTTTGTTCTTCGCATCCCTAGTGGTCTAAGGTGCTGTCTGATGTGCTAGTTGCTAAAATCTTTGATGTGCTGGGGAACATCTGGGTTGGTGGCTTTAAGGGGTAGTTCACTCAAAAATGAAAATGGTCATCATGTTCCAAACCTGTTGACCACAAAGGAAGACATCTTGAAGAATGTTTGTAACCAAACAGTTGTGTGTATTTTTTTATTTATGGAAGTCAATGGTTCCCCACAACTGTTTGGTTAGGGTTTGAATTTTAATTTTTGTGTGAACACTCCTTTTAACGTGTTTATCTGTCCCAGCCTGTAGCTTCCTGATTCTACCGTGTCGTTCTTTTGATTTGGTCCGTAATGAGCCTTGGCTGAAGACGTGCATTATTGTCTGGGGAACACAGCAGGAAAGGAGATGGAAATGGTGAAGGGGAGAAGAAAAGCTTTAACATGTAACATGCTTTCCAGCACTTCTGTAGCTACAGTACTTCAGAATAAAACCATGTCCGTCTCATGAGAATACACACAAAACTAGCATACGCTCACTGAAATGTACCGTAGCGGTATGCATTTTTAAAGATCCCATGAAATGGCTTGACACAGTTTTCTTTGCTATGTTGACATGTTACACTTTTTCAAAGCTAAAAATCTTTCGATAACGTCACACTCGTGACGATCGGGAATTTCACCTGAGAGCAAAAGATTTCCCAATGCAGATTTTTGCAGTTGGTCACACAGATTTGTCACGTAAACCTACAGAAAGCTGCTTGGTTTGAAGGTGACTTCATTGTGAGCTGAGCTTCATACTCCACACTACTGACATTTGACAAAAAAACTATTTTGCCTATGAAATTTCATTAATATTTTGTTAATTTGACCACATCTTAACACAAATTGGCTTTAAACCATGCACAGATGTTGATTTCATATATTTACATAATCGTCACATAGTCTTTCCTCTTTCCAGATGTCTATACCACACTCTCCTTAGAGAGATAGGTAGAGATCATTTTTACTTTAGCAGAAACTTAATGAGTCATTTAGAAACAGCCTGTCAGCGGCAAAAACGCTCACTAGAGTTTGCTCCGCTAAGCAAAACTTGCCCGGCAGTTATGTGTTAATTTGTTTTTTCAAGGTCAAGGGGTCATCCCGCACATTGGTTTTCATACTGGTGGCATTTTCTCGACATTCTGCAACACTACAACAAATTCTGCTGTTGTGCTGCAACACAAATTGGTGTATCTGCAATGTCGTAGGCTGAGGTTATCCTGCTGTTTCATAATTACTTGAATTGGATGCTTTTTGTAAAAGCCTGGCTTTTCTTCTTTTAATTTCATAAAAAGAAGTGGTTTGGTGTGTTGTTATCCTTGATTTTCTGGCTCCAGAATATTTTAGTTGAAAAAAAAAGAAAGAAAGAAAAAGTCTGCCATTGAGGACAATACAGTATCTGCTGCCAGATACAAACAGCTACGAGATGCATTTGTTTAAATGTTCCTCTTGGTTTCAGTGTTGTAAGGAAGCTTCAATTACATTGAACACAAATGAGCAAGACAATAGAACATGCTTTTCAATCATCATAACATTTTCTCACTCCTCCTTCAATGTCATGTTGAATTAGCATCAATCTGCCTGTAAATTGAATGTTTTGTCTATTTCCATCTGTCTCATATCACTGTAGTGACTTAAGACAAATATTATACAGTGTGACATACAATGACTATTATTCCCATACATTACAAAATATTTTCAACAATTAGTAATTAAATGTTTATTTATATATAGTCTTAATTGAGTCTTTTTTAAAGCCTTTAGACCCTCTTTTGTAGCCTGTTTGCGAAAAGTTTCAGTAATATCACATTTTAAACCACTATTTTCAGACATTTTGAAGTCGTGAAAGCAGTTTTATCAGCAGATGCTTCTTGATAGATTACAGTAATCATTATTGTCTGCTGTGATTGCAGATGGTGTTGCACCCTCAGTGCCACCTTGCTAACTCTCAGCGAGATTGCGAGCAATCTTCCTAATCATGTTACTGTACACTGGGCAATTCAACTTCAATTTGCCTCCTGCCAATAGTGGGAGACTCTGATTGGCTGTTGAAATTAGGAGCTGCGAGAGCACATATTGAAGATCGGCTTGCCCTGATTTTCCAAAGAGCCTGATATTGGATTAGACAAGGAAGAACCCAGTTCTTCGAGTTGATGCAATCCCTTTATAGACCAACAAGGTTGGTGATTTCAAATATCGCAATGGTAGAATAACCTTTTAGTATTATTCTTGTATTTGAATGTTAAGAATCCTGTAATTTATAGTCTCAGATCTTAATCATAGTGATACTTAATGTCTGTGCTACTAAACTTTATGACGCTGTGTTTTGGTTAGCTGTGCTCTTTGACCATTTTTAGATTCAGTGTGACATTTTTGGTGCCATGACCCCTGGTTGACCTTTCCAGTTGAAGCAGCAGAGACAAAAAGAGAGCAAGTGACTTCATTCTGCTATTCAGAGCAAGCCTCACAGTTCTTTAGGAGGGATCTCAAGCTTTCCTGGGCTGGCTCAGGACTGAAGCGCAGCTAAAGAGCCAAAGGCTGAGTGATAGAGGGACCCTGCTGTTTCTTTCACTCATCAAACACACTTCCACACAAAGACACACACACACACTCCTGCCCCCAGACCTCTTCCACTTATCTTCTTGGCACGGTCTTCAGTCGGCCTTCTGTCCGCGTACAGTCGTGTGTCCGAGCCTTATGTGTGTGAGAGCTGAGTACCGGCCAGCTGTCTTCCTTTCGCTTTTTGTGCCTCTGTAAGCACGTCCTTCGTCTTCTCTCTTTTCTCCGTCTCTCACACTGTCTTTCTAGCTAGTCCTTTACATTACCATTAGACAGCCCACCCTGCAGTGATCTCATTACTGACACACACACACTCTCTCTCCTTTCTTTCACTCTCCTTTTCTTCCCAGCCATCTTTCGTTTCTTTCCCTAGCGCTTTATTTCGTGAGATTCTGCTTTTTTTCTCTCTGTGAATTATCGCTTTTTTTGTACTCTCTCTGTTCTTTGTTTCTCCATTCGCTCTCTTTGCCACTGCTTTAAATTTGTTTTCAAACCATGTTTTTGTACTTTGTGCTGTAGAGGCGTTTTAAATCTCTGTGGACGCTCTATTAAAGTAATATTTTTGCCAAAAATGAAATTATGTCATCATTTACTCACCCTCATGCTGTTTTAAACCCAAATGACTTTCTTTCGTACAGTGCAAGTGGGAAGTTTTAATGAATTGTACTAGTTGCTTTTTTTTCCCATTGAATTACAATAAATGAGATGTTCAAACCAAGAAAAGTACATAAAGCTATAAAAAAATAGTTTTCTGACTATTCCAAGTCGTCTTAAAAGCTTTGTGTTAGAAACCGACCAAAACTGAGCTATTGACTAAAAATCTCGACTGGAACATTCATTAAAGTGGCAGTGTCCAATTTTTAATTGACTCATTCTTTTGAGTCAAATCTTTGCAATGAATCAGTTGATGCAGTTCACAAAACTGTTTTGAATGATTTATTCAAGAATCAGATTGATTTGATTCTTGAGTTTAGCTCACTGGAAGAGAAAACTATCAGTGTAACTGCATGGAAAGAGTGACCAGCACATTCTTCAAAATCTTTATTTTGAGTTTCACAGAGGTTGTATGCTATTCTGAACATAGCCATTGTCTCATTTTCTAGACTGATTGCGTTAAGATCAGGAGAGTTGATTAGGTAATTGAGGCTAATGCGCTCTCTCAGGATACCATGTGCACTGCATCTGTTTATTCTAACCCTTCTACTTTATTAATATCTTAACTATACATTTCTGCCTCTTCATTTAATATTCTTCATATCGTTTTTCAGGGGAGCGGTACATTACCCTTTTGACTGTCAGCCGTAATTGGCCTTAACTTCATGTGGTGGATGAATTAACCTCGTAATTAGTGTTAGCCCTCATCAGAGGCCTGCATTCACGGTTCTTGCCATTTTATTTCCCTCTTGTCTAAATTCAAGATGTGGTAAATTTTATAAACTCTGTTTCCTGAGATCGCAATTCCAGTGATTCCAATGTGTGTGGAATCGAATATACTTATATAACCCGTTGCACAACAGAATAGTTCTTTTAGCTTTTCATGTTCAAGTGGCAAACGCTATTTTGCTGGACACTCAAAACTCAAGTACATATATCACTATGAATAACAAAAAACAGACTCGAACCTGCATCGCCCACATGAGCACCAGAACTCAACATGACAGAACATGTATGCTAACCACTCTGACATATACTGTTCTCTTAAATTAAGCCTAAATTTTCTTAAATTATCTATAAAATGTGACTGTTAAAAGTAAAAGCTGCTAAAACAGAGCAATGCGCTCTGTTTTAGCAGATTATGGGTTCAATTCCCTGGAAATGCATGCATTGTAAAACATATACAGCTTGAATGCAATGTGAGTCACTATAATGTCTGCCAAATGCATAAATGTGAATACAAGTATGGCAAATTGGACTGAAAATAACTGCTTTTGTTGGCTAGGTATCCACTGCGAGTTCCTGAAGTGAAACTGACACCTTTTCATCAAATGCAGATTGCGTCTCTGGTTGCATTTGACAGCGCTATGTCCTGCGGTTAACATCGGATAATGTTCACACCTCCTTTTCAATAATATGTCACTTCAGCTGTAGCGTGCTGCATGTTCTTTCAGTGTGTTTGTTTAATTGAATACAGAGTGTCTAAGTCACTGTAATCCAGTCTTTCTCTCTGGCACTTGAGGTCTAAATGTAATTGTGTGAACTAGCTATTTGGGTCGTGGTTTCCACTAACATTTGACAGTATGATCAGGACTGGTGAACCACATAAGAAGATCTGTGCTCCTGACTCAAAATCTTCCGCTTAAGCGTTCAAAAGATTAGAGTTGCGTGGCAAACTCATTGCTAACAGATGTACTCGCGGGACCTCGTTCCAGTTTGTTTGGAAAAGGAAAACCTCTGTAATGACACAGAAACATCTATTTCATATTAGCAGGGCTATGATGTTCGCTATTGGCTGTTCGCTGCTCGCTGCGGTCTGGTAGAAGCCCAGAGCATTAGCATAGCGCGGCTAGTCATCAGCACATCGATATTCAACCGGAGTGCCCGGCTCACATAATCACTGCAGGGAAGCATTTGAAATTCATAGAAATTCCTACCAATCGTGTTGGCCTTTTTGATCTGCTACAGTGGAAATGAAAAGGAATTCCATAAGATTCTTACATAAAATTATAATCCACCTTTAGCATGGAAGGGAATGAGGCCGTTACAATAAAGGGGGATGGCACAGGGATAGATAATGTGATCCAAAGAGAGAGTAAAAGCATTTTTTTTGGCCACGGTTCCACAAATAGATTTCTACTGTCCGTCAGAGTGGACAACTGGCCGGTTGCCAGACCATATTGATTTACTTTACAAAGCACTTGAATGGGCCAGATATCTGTGATTACCCAATTCATTAGTGTAGTCTCTTAGAGCGGAGGGGAAATTAGATAAAAGCTAAGCCTAGAGATGGGAAAACCTCAAATTGTCCTGCATGTGCATGTCTGGATAGCTGAAGTGCACTTTAAACCAATTAAAACCTGCTTGGCTTTCACTACAGCAAACATTGTTGTACACCATGGGCCCTAGTTGTAGTTCGACCAACCCATTACGTTATTGAAAAAAAAAAAGGAACTATTAATTTGTGGATAACTGTCGTTAAAGGGATAGTTGACCCCAAAAAATGATTTACTCATCTTCATGTCTGTTTATACCCATTTGACTTTCTTTATTCAGCAAAACACAAATGAAGATGTTTTGCATAATATCCTGGCTTCTCACTCTCCATTGAAAAGAAGTGAATGGAACTTTTCAAGCTCCAAAATGACAAAAAAAAAAGCACCATAAATTTAGTCCATATGACTCATGTGGTCTATTCAAAGTCTTCTGAACCATTCGATAGCTCTTTGTGAGGAAAAGATTGAAATTGAAACCACTAACCAGAGAAAATACCTTTCACCGTAGCTCTCAAATCTCATTCACACTTGTGTTCATTGAGGCTCATTCGTGACACAAAAAAACAGAGAACTAATTTGAATTGTTCTGAATTGCAAACAGTTGTTCTGAATGGTTCAAGATGGTCATACAGAAAGTTGCTTGGTTTGTGAGCAAAGCATTATACATTTCACAGAAATGTCCCCAATGCGACTGCACCTTCAGTCTCGTAAACAATTATGCCACATGTTTGAATATGCATAAACATTTCCAAAGAACATAAAGAGACATGCTTCCCTTGAGTGGAAAGCAAAAGCACCCGTTGTCAATCGTTTGTGTTGCGCTGTGATTTGTTGATGCCGTTGCGTCTCTGAAGAGCTGGCTTTATCAGGTAGCTTTCAAGTGAGGCTCTCTGGCTGAAAGCCTGAATGATGTTGGGTTTTTTTTTTTTTTTACACACAAAAAAACACATTGTTTGAGCTTGTGAGAGCATTTTCCCTCCTTTTTCTTTCCCTGTCACTTTAAATAACACTTTCAAAAACGTTCATCTTGTTTGAACCATGTCTACTGTACAATCGAAGCAGCTTTGGATCTTGCACGTCTCACTTAAGAACTCATTTCAGCTGACAAGGTGTATTGTGTTCGCCTGTGCCATTATTAGCGTCAAAAGAGTTTATAGCGCCAGTGTAGAGATGTGTTCTACTGAGAACTTTATTGTAGATCATTAACACTTTCTTGAAGCTTCTACAAGAAACTAACATGTCTTGGCTTAGTTTAGCAGCCCCATCTGCCCCGTACATGGACTATACGTGATCTAAGAGATATCTATGGTGTTCTAGTTTTTTTTTAATCTGCTATCAGAATGTTATTGTTAATTTCCTGTCTTCTCTTGGCCTGTCCACCTTTTTCTCCGTCTGTATCACCTTTATCACAGAGACAGCATTCAGACACCATCATCTCTAATGAATTCTGATACTTATCTAATAGCGTGCGATAATGTTTCAAACGTCAGGTAATAATGTCTCCTTCACCAAGTCATTACCGGGCCTTCACCCCTTTTCCGGGTCCACCTTTCATTCCGTCTTGGCATGGATCACAGA
>JAPMNS010751622.1:0-14455 GCA_029874215.1 Squalius alburnoides
TGCCTGGAACGCGGCATTAATTCAGACACATTTTTTTTATATATATGTTATGTATGTTTATATTTTTGAATTTCACATGTATGAATAATCCTATCACTCTATACAAGCAGTTTCTCTGGAAAAAGCAGACATTTTGTGAGTGAGGAATGCAAAACATTTGTGAGAAATGCCAAAGCGATGACATAATTTGTCCTCCCATTTCATATATTTTTTTTCTTATTTCATTTTATTTTTTCTTTTAGGGTTCCTTATGCAAGAGAACGCATAAGCATTGAAATATATTTTTTCTCCCATCTCATATCGTTTTTCATCACCATGTGCCTTTAGGGGCTCTGTGGAAAGGTTATCAGTTAAGAGATGCTTCAATTCCAATTAAGCCACAAGATGCTTTTTTAGATCTTTCTCAAATCATGCTGGATAAAATGATCAACACTACAGGTTTTACACAAACTTTTAGAGTTCATGTCAGTTTAAGTGCATTAAAGTTAAAGGGGGTGCATGTGAATGCAAAGAAATGCATGCTATTTTTCACTTCAACATTTCAATCAAATTATAATGCTGATAATATAATTTGTACTGAAAAGAAAGTTGTACTTAATTAGAAAAAACCAGAATAGAAGCATTTTAACTAGTATGCTAGACTTTCTGTCATTTAAATAACTGCAAGTATGCCTGCCATCTTTACACTCTCATCAAGCAGAGACTAATCTCAGTCTATTGGTAATTATCAATCAGTATGCAAGTCTTTGAAGGAATCGTCTCTAGGCAACCATATAGATCAGCCAATAAGCTCTCTTCCATTCATCAAATTAGAATGAAATGTCTCCTCCCAGATCAAAAATGCTGTAGTGCGAATTGGAGGCTATTACTGATACTGTAGCTAATCACATATTTGCTCTACATATATTTCAATATGAAATTGCATTTATTTTATCTCTCAGAGATAGTACAGGATTAATACAAAGGTATTAAATAGCTCAATATGCTTACATAACAGCAAAAGAAAACACCAGGCGAATATGTTACATTTATAAAATGCAAAATTTCAAAATAAGGCAAAAAATATGGATACTATCAGGTGATTGACATAAAAAAATAAATAAAAAAAAATTATACAAATACAATAAACAACATACATTTTATAAAAATAATAGTAAATAAAAAAATGTAAAAAAGTAATAATAAATAATGGTTTTACGTTTGCATGGTCATTACTAATACATACAAATTTTGAAACAAATAAAAATGATTAAATAAAAAAACTAGAGGATATAAAACATTTCTTTTCGACAAAAATATTTAGAAATCATTTAACTGGCAGAGGGAATATCTGTTAAGCGCACAGTTCTGATGACACACTTTGGTCTCATCTTCAAGCGTACAAACTCAGCAGATGTTTGAAAGAAAGATTAATCACTGGAACAAACATGATGAACCATCTTTGAAACATGTCAGGAATGAAACCTACTGTTTAACTGACTCCCATAGGAAAATATGAATGACAGAAGAAATCATAAGTGAATTGATAAACAATGGGTTGAATTTAAAGGAACAAGATATAGGTCTCATTTCAAACCATTAAATTCTTGACTGTCAAAGTAATTTTCCAGAATAATAATTCAAAACAAACTAGCAGCAATAAATCAGTGTAATTATCCAGAAACTATGTATTAAACCAAACTGTTGCTATTCATCAAAACAGTAATATCTCTCAGGTTTATGCAAAACAACACAATATATCTCATCTATCTCAAGGCCTTTTTACATAAACAGACACAGCGTCATTGACTTGACTGACGTGTGTATGAGGAAAAACAGCATGGATATAATTCATAATTCAAGGATTTCTCTTGGAGATCCAACATTCCAGGTCACTACTGCATTACTGGACTTAATATTGTGCTCAATTTGAATCTCAGTTCTGAACACCTAAGCAAAATTATTAGCTAAAAGAGAAAGCCTGCTTTTTTTGCATAAAATCTACATACAAAAGACAAATAGTTTGACAAAGAGGTAAATAACCATCACAATATAAGGCAATGGAGCGGACTCAGGAATTTTTATCTTCTTAAAAAAAAAAGGGAAAATAAAATAACTATAACCAACCAATCAAACACTTTTAAAGTCTGTTTTCTTCCTTAGTCTTTTTGTCTTGTTTTCCAGTACAAATACCTAGACATTTTTAAATCAAGGTACTTGATGATCTTGTTTAATTTGAAGTATCTAAATTAAGCAAATTTCTTATATTTAAGAAAAATATTTAAAGATATTTAAGAAAAAATAACTGCCGACGTGTTCAGAAAAATAAACTTAATTCAAAGGGAAAACAGGATTATTTTTCTAACCCCATTGGCAGATAATTGCTCTTGTTTTAAGCATAATTTTGATAAATTTTTGTCATTAATATCTTCACTCATTTTGCTTCTCAAATAAATGTATCTTGATTTAAGAATGTTTAGATATTTGTACTAGAACAGGACAAAAATATACAATTTACAAAAATACATTTCTTTGCCGTGTTAAAGCTGACGTGTGTAATATTTTTTTTTTTCAAATGTTAAAACACTAGTTCCTATTTATGCAACAATGTTAAGCAAGTCATTTTTAGACTGATTTCTCTACACTCTAGCAAACAGTGTTTGGGAAACAACAGTCATTTTTTGCAATTCCACTCTGTGATATTAGTGGCATGGAAATGACACACTTCAGCTTTAAATAAAGGCAAAGTTCTATGAAAACACCAATGACAACATCAGAAACACTACTCCGTGAACATGGGCCATCTTGCTTGCGTCTGAACTGAAGTATCCCCTTGAGTTCAGGCCTGTGATGGAGACGAACACAAAGACATCACAGACAGGATCATATGAATTAGGCAACTACAAATGTCAAGATATTGCAAGGTTAGCAGTTTGATTCTATGTGTACAAGCTCAAATATCAGCACGCACTATATTTAATGAGCTCACATGAAGCCTTACTTGACATCTTAGGTATCCGTATAGGGCTGCTGCTGCTGCCGTCTCCTCCGTCACTCAGGGCTTTGATCTGAACGAGCAGGTCTTCTTCTGACGGCACCTGAAGCTCCACGGACGTCCTGTTGGTCTCCACTACGCTGCTTCCCCTGTGCCAGTTTTGACGATATACAACCTACATGGGAGAAAGTGGGTCAGTGAGATGCAGATATTAGTTAAAAATACTCAAAAATAAACAAATAATTCACAAGAAGGATATTTTATGCCGTACAGCGGCCACAAAACGTATTTGAACACAATTTTTTTTTAAATATGATGACATGAAAGTAGCATTTATTGTGAAGAAAAATAGCATGAGCACACTTAACATTTCACAAAAATAGGTCATGTTTGTACATTGATAAAACTATTTTTTTGCAATAGAAAACAAATTATAAAACGCTCACTTTTGGAGTGCAATACAGTAGAGGCCTAAAGTGACATCTTCACCTTTTATTGAAATATTATTAAAAAGTTGTTGATTTTGAAAGCATATTGCATAGATATGCTTAGAGTCAATTATTTTATTTGAGAATGCAATATAATTTGGAAATCTTTTTAAGCCAGGTTTTGACCAACTGATTATACTGTAGTGCTTTTTCCTCTGAGCTTTTTGTTTTGCATAGTAACATATAACCTGTAGCTGTAGTTTGCCTTTTTAAATTTATTTTTATTAAACTTTAGTGTTCTTCCCTCATATTTAAAATATATTTTTAATTTTGTTTTTACATTTTTTCCTTAAAAAAAGCCAACAGCAGCACTGAAAAGTGCATGAAAGTCTGTTATTAATATTTCCCACCGTCTCATGCAATCTCCAAAACCCAGGTAAAAGAGGGAATACAAATTAAAAAATCTTTATCAATTTCAAATTTCAAATTGATTTCTAGTGGGAGGATTAGAATGTTTGCTGACATATCTTGCTGTGAAAAAAAATTGTTTTTAAAATCCATTTTTCATTTAAATTTTTTTTTTTTAGATTGACAGAGCAAAACAAATAGCCACCAAACTGATATTCTTTCTTGCTCACACAGACTAGAAAATTTATGATTATTGATTGCATTATTCTGCTGGTGCCTCACAGCAGACGGTTAGGATTGCAAATGAATAGTGTCTTTGGTGAGGAGTCGCTAAGCTCGTAGCTCCAGATGGAGGATAGCATCAGAGCCGTCCAGCTGTTCGTCGACCCAACAAACCTCTAGTCTACATTTCAGAGAGGCAGTCGTCAATTAGCTGGCAGAACGCTGGAGCAAATTAATTTGCTCAAAAGAAATGAATCACATCGGACCATTTTTAATCCTCTTTCTGAACATTCTGTATGAACTACTGCTACAGATGACTTCGGTTTTGAGCGCAGCAGGAGTTTGAAGAAGCTTGTTCCGAAATGTAAAAAAGACTAAGATGTTTCTGAACTGTATCTATGACCTTAAGTGCTTTATTGGGGAAATTAAATCAGAAAAAAATAAAAAGATTATACTAAAGGGGAAATCAAATCTAGACCAAAAAACCCCCTTAACATTTAATGTCTAGCCAGATATTTGCCTTAATCCATTCACTTTTACCATTTATGGTTTTATACTATTTGCTAAAGGGTCTTGCGAAAAGCAAACCTTGAGTTATTCATAATTTTACTAAAAGTTTTGCTAGCAAAAAGGAGAGAGAATGGCCTTTGCTGGCTCTTACTATAGGCTACTGCTTATGCTAATTTAATCTGTTTTGACCAATCTCACGCAAGATGACATTTAAACAGCTCTGAAATGAACAGTGCAAAAAGGCCGGTAACCATTTACAGCAAGGTTGCATATCGTCACCTTCCTAAAGTAATTTTTTGACAAAAATATTTTTTTTGCATAGGTCATCTTCTCATGATGCTGGCCACCTCTGGTAAAATCGCCCACATACTCAGTTGAACAGATCATGCAATTCTACCCCTGTAATATAATGGCCGTTTATTTTGCCTTAATCAAAAGACAGTGAGACAGGCAATTTTTCAAAAGCTTTTCAAGATGGCAGCTGCATCAAGAAGAACAAAAATCTACTCAACCTCTGAAGTTAGGTTTTCTGAGAAACCTGCAAAAATGACTTGGGCTATTATTTTAGGAAGGTGACAATATGTTAAGGTTTCATATGATATGTAATGGTATGCAAAATGTCTTAAGTAACTAAAAATGCTGTACATAACCAGTTGTCACTTAAAACTGGTATTAAATACAATGTCATGCAAAATGGCTTGCACTTCAAATAAGAAGTTCAAAGGAAGTTGCATGAGCGTATCTGGAAAGGCTTCACTAGCACCTCAAAATAAAAAAGTGAAATGAAAAAACAGTATATAATGCAGCTTTCAAAGGTAATGTTCTCAGTCATTTATCTCTAAGTTGTTTTATGTGAAACACCAGCTTATGTGGCACACTGATACAGCATGTTTATCAGCAAAGAAACAGAAGAGTGAGAGCGGTAAAAAAACAGATTACCTTGTAGCCTGTTACTTCTGATTCATTGTCCATCGCCTTCACATGTTCCCAGTTCAGAAAGACCTTTGAGTTGGTCAGGTTCCACTCAATGTTCCCTGGGGCTTGACTTGGAGCTAAAAGACATAAATCATATTCTGATTTACTTCCAACCTGTGTAATAGAAGCGAACAACATCTCCTGGTTGGATTTTGCAATCTTTACAATCAGCAGCTGAGGTATCACTTAAATTAGCTGGACTATAAATGGAAACTTAAGAGTATTTTTTTTATGTAGCAAGCATCAAAAAAACTATTATGAAACAATGAAACATTATGCAGAGCATTAAAAGGAATATATCAAACAAAACCGTAAATTCTGTGATCATTCACACTCATGTCTTTCGAATCCTGTAACAGAATGTCCAAGCTGCTCTTTTCCATACAATGAAAGTGAATGGTGGCCACGGCTGTTTTCAAGTGAAAACACAACTTAAATGTTTGTTTATTAATCATAGAGCAATTGTGTGGATTCTTAAGATTTTTTTGAATGGTAAATGAGCTGTATTGACTACTTTTATTATGCTTTCATCTCTTAGGAGCTTGACAGGACCTGGTCCCCATCCACTTTCATAGTAAGACAACAAATCTGAGTAGACATTATTTTTTGTTCCACAGGAGAAAAAAAGTAATAAGTTTGGCACAACACGAGGTTGAGTAAATAATACCAGAAATGTATTTTTAGGTTGGATTACCCCTTTAAGGCCAACATTTCTTTACATAACATCAGAATTGTGACACAAAAGAAATTAGATTGATTCCATTTTATGCTACTTAGCAGAGATGTTCAAATAGAAAAAAAAATTAAAAACATTTTTAAAAACTTGTAATATTGTTGTAATATGATGTAATATTGCAATTTTCAATCTTCTGATGTGACAGACTGCTTGAATGTCAGTGTGTCCTTTTTTCCTTTATTTCCCAAACTCCCTAACAGTAAAATAGTTGCCCCTGATGTAGGGTTGCTTAGGAGCAATTGTATAAATGGTGCCTGGTCATGTGCTCACTCAAACAATTCAGAAAACATCTTTCACTGAACGACTTTTTACAGTAATTGAGGAATTTAAACTTAGTTTAAATAGAACAATAGAACACCGAACCAGGGAAAATCTGATCTCCCTTCTCATAAAATTTCATGGCTAGGACGTTGTGTACCCGGCATTCATGCTTTAAAAAATTGAGGATAATAGATATTGTAATTTGAAGCAATTTAACTAATGATACTCAGCCCACCGAGTCTACAATACATGGTATTATGATAACTATACTCGATCATAACAGTGGTCTGTGCTATAACAGAATGCTTATTCAGAGAATCTACAGTAAAAAGGGAAAAAGAACAATCGCCTATCTGCTCTAACACAAAGAAAAAGATCTGTTAAGCTCTTTATTTTAAAGCGGCCTTTAATTGTACGCTCAGTCTATTAGCTGAAAATAGCCATAAGACTCCCTCCATAGTAATGTCATAGTTTATCTGATCAGTTTCTGGCTCAGTTAAACAGTGTTTTGTTCTTGATTATTGGCATCAGATAACGAGCCTATTTAGCAACGGTAGTTTAACAGAGCCCACCTTAATCTCTCATAGTGTTGAAAACACCCCACTAAGAGTTTAACAGGGTCGGATTATGATCCTGTCAGGCCTCTAATCTCACATCTTTGAAGTTCCACTCTACTCATTTAGTGGCAGACCCCTTATTCTACATTAATTGATAATGGTATACAGTATATATCCATTTTTTTATATATATACATACTATCTGGCATGCTCTAGCTGTCAGTGTACGCTGTATGTGCAGCCTGAGGGCCTTAACTTGCACTATATGTGGTAAGGTCCCTGCCGTAAAGCTTCCTTTGCCAGTCTTGGGCTCCCAGTTTGGAGGCCCCTGGAAGTCTGAGGCCCCAACTACTCATTTACTTTGTTTCAGTAGAAATCAATCGTTTAACAACTATATGACTTACGTGGCTTCTTGGTGGTGATGCTGATGAGGGCGCTGGATGGGCCGGTGCCAGCGCTGTTGTGTGCTCTGACTGACATCAGATAGATCGTGCTTCCCTTCAGACCTGTGATATTGACTGAGCTTTCCGTGACCCTTACCCTCTCTGCATTGCTTTCTGGTGACCCATCCTCCAACCACTGCACCTGTAATAGTAAAGGTTAAAGAGAGGGCCGGTTCACACAGAGACACAGATCAGCGGAATGTTGCACAAAGTCTAGAGATGCTTTTTTTTTTAAAGTTGAACTTCTTTTAACTAGTCTAATGTGTAACTTACATTGGAAAACAATGGAAAAATAACGCATTCATTGTGACGTCCTCTAAATCATTTCACTTTTTACAACACAACTTAAAAATCTGGGCTTTGAATTCATTACAAATTATATGAATAATTAATCAAAGTTCTCCATCCATCCGTTGGTACTTGAAGTGCTCATATGATTGGGAAATGATGCTCATGAAATGCATGTGCAGGTCAGGGGCATGATTAGTTATGTTATTGTTTTGTTGTGTTATTTTCTTTCAAATTAAATTACACTAAATTACACACAAACACAATAAAAATGTACAAATAAAAAAGTCACATTGGTGCAAAAGTCAGAAATACTGTAAATAAAACAAACTGCTTACAAGCATGTGTTTTAGTTCCCCCTCACTTCACAACAAATTCTTATTTTTTTTACTGAATTCAGAACAGTAGTGGAAAATATAACTAATTAAAGTTGCACTCATTATAAACAACATTTATTATAAACAACAAGCGTAATCAAATTTATTTAAACGGAAACTACCGGCGTGTGGGAAATGCGCTTTAAAAATAAACTCAGGCAAACGTACTTCTCTCAATCGGCAGAAATCCAAAAGTGCGCTTTACGCATGTTTTGTGTTATGTTAATTGCATTATAAAAATCGCATCACGTTTCAGATGATGTATATACAAAAATACTGTATATACACACAATCTTTTTAATGAATTAAATGAGCGTTATGTTTCTGCTTGAGTAAGTGTGCTTCCAAACTCACAGCTAAGAAATCGACTTGAGAGGAATGTCATTTTTGTTCCTGCATTAGGGGTTCAATACACAATGAATGGTGACAAAGTCACTGTGACTCAGTTTCTTTTTTTACTGCGTTCAATAAACATCTGCAGACTGCAGCAAGGGACTCTGAAAAGTATTTGTGGAATTTTCATGTGCTCTTTTTACTACCCGAAGCTGTGAATGACTTTGTGGTTTCACCACGGAGCAACCGCGTGACCTGGGATTTCTCGCGGAAGGCTCGTTCGGGTTGGAAGAAGAGAAATGGGCAGAATCCTGTGGGTTTCTCACGCAGTGAGAAACGACCTAGCAGCTGAAGTGTTTGCAGGAGGGGGAATTGATGTATGATGTCCACACATCTGAAAGGTGATTTATAGAAGTGCCCAGAAAGCCTGGGTATTGGCGCTCCCCGGGAGACAGGACCAGCTGTGAGAAGACCTCTTCATTCTGCAGATGAGATTATGAAAAATGTGGCCGGGGGATCGCAGACTCTTGTTGGGGAACAGGAAATTGCACACCCTGCCATCAGCACAGTGCATACATTACGGAATCTGATTGAGGTGATGCAGACTGAGGTCAGAGTCTCTTTTTTCCCTTCCTCCATTTATGGTGATTACGTACCTCATAGCCTGTTATCCGTCCTTTGCTGCCGCTTTGGTGGACCGGTTCCCAGAATACCTCGATCTCAGACGCGGACAGAGTGCGGGCCCAGACTCTTGGAGGAGCTACAGAGGGTTCTGTAAGTGAGGTCAGCCATATCAAAAACAAGTGGAAAGGAATGGAAAAAACAACAGCTGATGAGAACAGACAGTACAGGATTTTAGTGCTTAAATTTACCACCTGTTTGCAAGAACTAATTGCGGTGTTAGCACACTTGCGAATAAAGAAATTACCATCAAAGTGCACTAACACAGCTGTAGAGGGAGTGTAATTAAAAACTGCAATGCATCCATCAACTTTGTCATTCTTAAATGATGTCCAATAATGTCCTTGCACAATTTGCATACAATCAGCACAGAATACAAGCATATTAACCTTCATCTGCTGAATATACAACAACCACCGGGCTAAACGGTCCCTCTCCGATGTTGTTGTAGACGCCGACTTTTACTTCAAACTGTGTGAGTGGTGGAAAAGTGTCATTTTTGTAAACATATCGTGATGCATCAGCCGAGGCCAGCACGCTCTGTTTCCATGTGGTAGTGCCAAGCGGACGAAATGCCACCACATAACCAAACTTTTCTCCATTTTGTAGCTCCTCCGGCAAAGACTGTGAGAAAAGAAGTTGAGAATCAAACATAATGTCACACGATTCAATGACTCACTCATAAAGAAAGTTACTTGTTTTGTTCCTAAATCACTCAGTGTTTATATATAAGAAGTTGGCAGACGCTATGTATACACACACACACACACACACACACACACACACACACACACACACGCGCACACACACACACAGTTTGTGAAACAGTTCATTCTGGTTCTCGAATCTGATTGGCTGAGAGTCTTTTCCAGCCGTGCGATATTCCCCCAGTATCAGCACTGGAACCGTTTAACCTTTTGTATCACTCCCCTTGCAACATTTCTCACAGAGAGTGTCATGGCGGACGACCGCCATAAATGTACAAATACTACTGCTATTGTGTCACAGAATGCAGTTTTAAACGTTTTTAGGCGAGAATGTATTTATTTAGATCTCGTAGCCATATCTACGGCCAAATCACAACCATGCTGATTTACAGCCATATCGCATGGGTACTCGTGTGTGATATTGCTCATATATACATCATTATCAATGCTTCATGGAAGCGGGTGGGCGCTAAAGAGTTCTTTTGATGCTATTTGCTTGCTTTGATTTTTTGATTACTGGAGATTTTTTGTATAATGTAGTTTTTCTACAAATTGCTTAACTTCATTTAACAACCTTGTAGCTCGCAGTTTGTCTTTAAAGTTTTAAGTTATCGTTCAAAGCCAGTTCCTCCATGGAGAAAATTAATGGAATAAATTAATTAATTAAATTCATTCTGTTAGCATTCTTGTAGTGCCGCTGAACCATCAAAATCCAAAGCTAACAGAATAATTTTAGCATTATAAGCACAAAACAATAAAAATGCGCACTGCTCTCCTCAACAAGTCCTATTGTGTCACTCATGCCTATTAAACAAACGGTGCGGGATGATTTACAAAGGCAATGTTTCACAGGGTTAGGGGGTTGTTCAAAGTATGAGCAATAATGCATTAATGCATTAAAATGCATTAAAGCAAAATCATTCAGCTGACATGACGTTACATTACTGCAAGTTGACAAGCAATTTTATGTGGTAGGTTTACATTGTTGCCAACATAATCTGAAATCCAGTGAATGCAAGTAAATTTAGTTGACAGATTTAAGCACTACTGTGTCAGTCAAGAAACCCCTGGACTTAGTGAAAAATGTGGTGTATTTGGAAAGTAATACTGTATTTAAACACGCCGCTGAATATCTGTCGTGACAGCCGGTAAGATTACAAGAAAGCCATTGATAAACATTGTCATTTCAGATTTACTGGTGTGAAAGCTGTCTCATATCTGCGTCTTCATTATGATTTACATACCAGAGGGAGCAATCCCACCGAGGCAAAGAGCAAAGACGACAGCACTGCCTTTTAATTAAACCTTGTCTAATTTAAACCACGTCACCGTGGAGAATTCCCTCAGAATCCGATTCATCAGAGAAGACTTATTTGAAAATGGTCCTGTCACAATAAAGACGCTGAGCTCACCTCCCAAACAATCACGAGTTCGCCTCGGTTGCCTCCACCTCCACTCACGTTAGCTGGGGCGACTTCAGGATCTACGAGCCAGAACAGAGAACAGACAGCATAACAGAAGAAAACGGGTTTTATACCTGTGGGATTGGCTGCAAATCCGAACACTTCCTCTTCCTGAGCAGCGGCTCAAGGCTCTTTTCAAAATGCTTCAAAGATTTTGGATGAGGTAGAATTTAATAACCTGTAGAATTTTTAGTTTCCTGCTGAAAGATGGTCTTAGCATGTCTCCCAGACAGGTTTTTATTTTTTGCACTTTTATAGCTGGTCCAAACAGCTGGCCTGGCTAGGAGACCAGTTAGACCTGCTTAAACCAGAGAAGACTAGCAAACCAAACCAGTTCAGGCTGGTTTAAAATGTTAATTAAGATTTCACAATGTGGTTGTTGTTTATGTTATGTAATGATAATTGCTTTGTAATATAATAATCAAAGTTTATTTTATTATGTTTTTCATAGATCTTTGGTGACATACAGTATGTTGATATCTGTTTTTTTTTTATATATTTTTTTTCTATAATTTATAATATGATGTATCTATATGTATATAGTGTAGCTTGCGAGTTAAATTAAGAGTCAGTCACTAAATATTTCATATTATCTCACAGTGTAAACAGGAAAGACAATTGTGTTCTATTGTAACACATTTACTCTGGCTGGGAGCAAATTAATTAAAAGTAAATAATGCCCAATTCTCCAGCCAAAGGGAAAATTAATAACTCTAATTATACCCATTTACACTACATAACTATTTACACTATCTTCCCGTAATGCAATATAGTAACTTTTTTCAGTAATTACGGCAGAAAATGACCTATATCCTTGATTTTTACAGTTTCTACAGTATTTTATTCTAAGACATTGCTGTTAAATAGTGTACAATCCTGGCAAATGTATATGCTTTGTGAACTAAGTTTAATTTGCTGAATGGTTGGGATTTGAAGGAAACAGCTGTTTGCATGTCAGTGATCGAAGCAGTTGCACACGGCACCTGAGCTTAAAATAGCGCCTTTCGTGTGTTACTGCCTCGTTGAATTCGGGCGAAGTCCTCACAATTTTTGTTGGTGTTGACATGAATTATTGATAGCTGTATTTCCTGATCACTAATGACCAGGGTGCAGCAGGTTTGGGCCTTGCCTTAAATAATATAGCTACATTTTATGTTGTCCTAAATTTCCATGCAACTACTGTATATTTTCTTGCGGTTTTAAATGAGTGAACCTTCTGTGATGCCAGTCCGATTTCTTCACACTTAATTTGTGACCTAATTATTTTGCAATTTGGTTGTTCCCAGGAAAACCTGTGTGAATACTTGAGTGTTTATTTCTCATGGCTGATCTCTATTACGAGGGGTCACTCCCGGTGATTTAAACTAATTATAGAATTAAATTACATTTCTCCTTCCTGATGTATTAGAGATGACAGATTTGGTATCAGGAGGGATGGGCGCATACCTGCAGCTTTGGTGCGAACGGGTTTGGATGGCACACTGGGTTCCCCAACCCCCACGCCGTTGATAGCCACAACTCTAAATTCATAATCTACCCACGGATTTAGATTCACTGCCGTCGCATGAATCATCTGTCCAGGCACAGAATCAGGAACTAGGATTAAAGAAAATTTGGAATGGAAAAACACATCAATGCCCATCTGCACAAATGAGTAGCCTAGCATAATTATTTTGGTCTATCTTGGCAATTGCCGGTTTCTTTTTTTAGCTTTGAGAGTGCATTTAAAAAAAGCATTTGAATTAATCACATTTAAGTGACTCACTCCATAAAAAAAAAACATACGAACAGTTGCTTATATTTCTATTATACACTGTCCGGACAAAAAATACTGTTTGGATTTAAATGACTGAATCATTATTGCAGTGATTATTATGTTTATAAATAAATGTTGTGATGTTATTTTCATCAAGAGCATTTCCATGCATTCATTTTTGGTCAAGACCTTGTATTGACAATGCAAGAGTCAAGCACTCTGTAAAGTCTCCTTCAGCACATCCCAAAGACTTTTAATGAATTTAAGGTCTGGACTCAGAGGTGCCAATTCATGTGTGAAAATTGTTCTTCATGCTCCCTTTTAACCATTCTTTCACAATTTAAGCCTGATGAATCTTGAAATTGTCATCCTGGAATATGACAATGATGTCTTCCTACATGGTTGGTTAAGAAATGAAAAGCTACACACTCCATCAATTAGGGTTAGAAGAAAAGTTGCCAAACATATAACATGCTAGAAACATAATAATCACTGTAATAATGATCCAATCATTGGCATTAAATCCAATCAGCGAAACAAATTTGCCAGGCAGTGTATTCTACGAGAAAGTACAGCAGATTTCTATACCGGTTTTGACTGCCTGCCATCCGATAGAGAAAGGGGTCCTGGCTTGCACGATGTAGAGGGTAACGGGACTGTGGTTGTCAGGTCCGGGGCCCCACGAGAGCTGAGCAGTCCTGTCTGTAACGTCCCCCACCAACACACCCACTGGAGCACCAGGGGGCCCTGACAACACCGCCGTCAAAGAGACAAAAAGGACTCAAACTTGCTGTGTATTCTCATCAGAGAAGGGCACAGCAAGGTGACCAAGTACCTTGCGATGTGAGACAAGTCTGCCCACAAAAGCCGACATGTTTAATATTCAGAACCAGGGACAGTGATCGTTCACTTGATGATGGAAATACAAAAGGTTCTAAAGAGCACGAAGCAGGGAATTAATGCATTGATTTCAGATACTCCTGTAGTCATTACTTCAAGAGCTGAATCACGGAATACAACAGAAATAGCAGGGAAAATTGTAAGGCCTTTTTAATTTAGATTTGATAAATGCTCAGAAAAGTGTAGAATACTAAACAGCCTACTCGAGGCAAGACGCACATACCTCTGACAATTAAATCTGCCGCTGCAGACACACTGTCCACTGCTGTATGCACCATGCAGACGTATTTCCCAGAGTGCTTCAGCTGCACATTTCTGATCATGAGATCCCCAGAAGATCCCTATAAAAAAAAAGAGTACATTATAAAAAAGTTTCCATCCATCCATCCATCCATCCATCCATCCATCCATCCATCCATCCATCCATCCATCCATC
>JAPMNS010751647.1:0-13755 GCA_029874215.1 Squalius alburnoides
GTAATCGTGGCATCCGTAATCGTAATCGCGATTAGAAATTCGATTAATTGTGCAGCCCTAATACATTGTATGTTCAGATATTCAAAAAACAAAATACTCATGGGGCCCATGAAAATTTTGAGAAAATGATTTAAAAGGCTGGCGGGGAAAGAGTTAAAAACTCTTGTTTTTAACCATGTACAGTAAATTTAAATATTCGTATGTGAAAAAATGGTGTTCATAAATATTATTATATCTGTGTATGTGATAACATATGTGTGTGATAACATGTTAATGGATGAATCAATCATTTTATTTTCATTTCTACATGAAAAATTCTGCATGTCTGAATTTGAATTCAAATTTAGGAATTCAGGAACATTCAGAAATCAGAAAGGAGCACAAACCTGGCGAACTATTCATTTAGTTTAAAAAAGTGCTGTAAAATAACCACTGCACACACCTTGTTTCAAACAGTTTGAAAAAACGACAACACCAAGACATATTTTTGGATGCCGTTCTAACACTTTTCAGTTCTCCTTTTTGGAAAGCTCACTTTCACAATGTTAATCAGCTCACATTACAAAAGTACAAGCGCTTTGGATCCATGCCACTCTTCAAGAAGGCCACATGAAAAGCACCTGATGTGCAATAAACGCTAACAAAGCACTTCTTCTAACAAGCAACACTGCTGGCACCATTAATAAGCAGTTAAATCACACGCTGCTGGTTAATTGATAGAAGCCATCAAAGTTATGGCAGAGTTAATGAACAATTCATGTTGGAGGTAGAGACGTGAGATTCGGCAGAAAAACTCTGAAAGAAATACATGGGAGGAGCAGCTCAGCATGGATGAAAAGCTTGATGCTTCAGGGTCTTTGTGTAACGCAGGAAGAGAGCGTTCGTGATTTATGGCTTTCTGACCTGCATCCCTTGCTCGGGATAGGGAGGGATGCTGCTTGACGCTACAGGGAGGAGGGTGAGGGTGGAAGAGGGTTTGCACACAAACAGCTCCGTCTCCGGAGGGCGGCTGGGCTTGCCTACACACGCTGTCAGAGAATTGAGAGATGCTGATGGGATTACATGATCCGCAGATTGGACAACTGAGTGCCGAGAGACTGCCGGAAGATCTCTCCTCTGGAAAAAATGAGGTGTAAATGATATATGAACGAGCTAGAAGTAGTACTGACCTCCAGAGTGAGAGGGTGGCCCGCAGAGAAGCACCACTCCTTGCCCTTCCCGGACAGACACAGAACTCCGCTTGTGGGTTTTGAAGTTTTCCAGGTCTTAAAGAAGCAGGAGAGAAAAGACAGAACAAAATATTACATTTCTGATAAATAATATATGCAGCACATTGAACGTGATTGTAATTTTCTTCCCGAAAAGTATTTATGCTACGATGAGGCGAGCCACACAAAGTTGAAGCCTTGGAAGAGTGTGTACATACTGATGTGGTAAATAGCCTTCAGCTGGACTGGGGGCTATATCACCACCCATTGAGTCTGTTTATTGAGAAAGCTTGAGCCTCTTGCTGACTCAGTCTAGAATAAATGGGCAAAATAAAGTTTGAGAGTGAAAGTAAAATTCAAAAAGTAGAGGTCAAAGAGACTGGGGAAATGTCTAGCACATATTACTGACATCCATAACATCCTGCTGCGTTTTGAATATGTAGGTTTTTTTTTCTATTTTGTGCAATACTCTATGGCCGGAATGCATTGAGCACTATGTGTTGCTAAGGTGTTTTAAGTGGATTTCTGTGCATTGCTATTCAGTTGCTAAGGTGTAAGGTGGTTTTAAAGTCCCTTTAAGGCAAGTAATTTGCCAATTGAAATGAACACTAGTGGCAGCTAGTAAACAATTTTAATTCCTATTCACACATTATGATTTCAAGGGGCAGATTATTGATTAATTGGCACTTATTTTTATGCGGTTCCTTGCACAATATTATGACCTCAAAACACTTTGTAATTGCATTATTTGTAAATTAAAACTTTTGAAATTTGCATCACATAACCAGCTCCATATGGCTTTTCTGACAGAGTAAACTTGCTTGGTAGCTCACCTGGTACAACATTACACTTGGGATGAAAGCGCATGAATTCCATGAAGCACGAGTCTCGATAAAAGAGATCAAAGACTTGTAGAAGCAAGCTAAAATGGCATGGTTGCTTCAGCAAATGCGTTTTTATCTCATGTATGCTTTTGTTAACACTACTGGTTAGGTTAATGATAGAGTTTGGTGTAGGTGGTACATTATTTTCAAAAGCAATATAGCATTAAAGGGTTAGTTCACCCACAAATTATTAATATTTTGTAAATTAAGTGTTAAATTATACTTTTTTTGCGCAAGCAAATCACTCACATTGCTTCATACAATTGAGGTTTAACCACTGGAGTCACATGACTTACTTTTATGATGTCTTTACTATCTTTCTGGGGCTTGAAAGTGGTAGTTGCGTAGCTGTCAATGGAGGGACAGAAAGCTCTCAGATTTTGAATTTGGAAAGCCATGATTAATGACACAATTTTCATTTTTGGGTGAACTATCCCTTTAACGTTTTAGTGCAACTCACCAGAAATTTAATTTCCAAACTGCTGCAATGTGTACAACCAATAATAAAACATTGCCAGATCCACAATTATCAGCTTTCAATAAAACTGAACACGCTTTTACTGCCACTCACAGGCGATTGCACTTTGAAAGTGTTGCGTAACGTGCAGGAAGCTATGTAATATAATTTTTCATAAATACGGCCACTGCAGACAAATTTTCCCAATGAGTCAGGGATGTTGAATATAGGCATTAAGCTGGCAAGTACAGCTCTTAAAAACTCATAAAACTTTTGTCAAGACTACAGTACGTTTCAGTACAATTTGACAATGCAGTATCAATATTTTACTACTTTAGCTCAAATTCAGCAAAAATTGGTTTCGGTTCAGCTAATGCAAATACTAGAGTAAACAAGTTCTTTTGAAAAGTGTTGCAGTGATTATTTTGTCTATTATAATGAAACTCAATAGGGTCCAAAGTAATTTTGGACCCCACTGATTCTCAGTCTATGGACAAAAACAGATCTTCAAGATACCTTCTTTTGCATTGTCACATGGTTTAAGTTATTAATCATGTCTGTAGCACAAATGGTGTGTTCCAACACTAACACTAAAGCTTAAATATTTTCAAGGATTTCTTTACTAAATATTGCATTGTGCTTTAGAGCTTACTGACAAACCTCAATCACAAATCATCAAATCTATAATCACCAGCAATGTAATTTTACGACGATTTAACAGATTGTGAGTAAAGATGAGGACAAAATCAATGAGTCCCTCCAAAGAGAAGAGCGCTGCTGCCCAACTGTGGCGGTGTTTTGCTAAGCGTGAGCCACACATGAGTGCTTTTAATGGCTCCTGCAGTTATCAGGCCCCCTCTGAGTTGTATTCATCACAAAGCATGCCGGCAACCATTACAAAGCCGTTCCAAAAAACGTATCAGAAACTGAATTTCCTTTCCTTTGAAACTAATTTAGATTTGACAATTGACGGAAAACAATAACAAGTCACAACAGCTTCCTCCTTGTCCCTTGCGCAATTGTTGCCTAAAATCATTGGGAAAGGTAATTCGTACAGGCAGATCGAATGCATGGATGGACGCTTTGTAAAGTCTCAGGTGGAAACTGTTAAGATGCACTTTTTACAGAATCTTTTATTGTTTTTCAGAGGCAAGAATGAACAACAATTAGATGATGCACCTATGCTATAGACTGGCCACTAGGGCTAGTTGTCACAAAGGAAAATTACAACAAACAAATACACAAATACTTGTTTTCTCTAGCTTTTATATGTTGGTTTGAAACCAGGGTTGTTCTAATTAACTAAAACCAAAACCATAAAAACATTGATGTTACTTCAATTAAAATTAATGTTGACTGGAATTTATTTAGACAACAAGGGTCAATAATATAATGAAAACAGATTTTCACATTTATAAAGAAACAGGTTATTTGTGTTATGTAGTTATTTTTTTTTATTATTTTTTTACAATGCATCAATTGCAGTATCACCAAATAAATAGTTTGATATTTTTATGTTACTTTGTACACTTCTGCTGTTTCATAATCATATATTTATACTTCATAATTATTTTAAGAATGTATTTATTGTCAGGTTACCAATGTGACAACATGCTCAACAATTATAATAATAAACCAGCCTGTGTTTAGTGAACTGTATCTTTTTAAGTAATATACGCATCTTTCATGAAATTGGCTTTCAATAATAAATCTACAGTACCATGAGAAATATTCACTGGATTAAAAAGTGTGAAAACGTCCCCACTGGAAGAAATGAGGAAATTGAGAAACTTCATGAATTAATTTGTTTAATTCCCACACCTAAAACCCACAACTAAATTCCGCTCTCTGCATGACCAGAATAATCTTGAAATTATTTGACATTAAATCACTGAAGAGAGTTTTTTTTAATGGCATCCCTGTTGCACTTCTAAGGATCAAAAATATAGATGCTGATGTAAAAAATTTCTGCGAGACCAGCATGCTTTTGAATTTGAAAGCGTGAAGTCAGCTTTGCGAGCCCCCACTGTCATCTTCCTCAAAGGGATTCTGCAGTCGCTCAGCTGAAAAGTACATCAAAAGTTCAGAGACCCCTTTACTTGAGAGACTCACGTTGAAGAACACCTCACAACTGGCCTCATCTAACAAAATAATTACCAGGAGCTCTTTTATAGGTTGAATATCCTAAACAAGGCTGCATTAAACGGCACTTACTCTCACGCACGCCACATGCTAACGGTGACATTTAATGGCACATATTGCACAAATCAGAAGAATTAACCCACATTAACCTCCTCTCCAATGATCCTGGTTCCTCTCCAATGATCCTGGTTCTGTGGTGTCACCTGGAGCACTGATGCAGAGATGAAATGGCTCTTTATGGGCTAAATCAATGCTAAATCTTCCTCACTTCCCTCTAAACACAGACCAGCGATTGGTTCTGCTTCAGGGCTAGATTTAAATGCAAAATTATGGCGCTCAATGGTTTATGAAGATGACTATAAGGTCAGCTAGGATGCGTCATGTTGGCTAATTATTTCTTAAAATGTAAATTTCTTTTTAACCCTGGGAGTCAGCTGCAATTTGAAACACTGGTCTTCTATTACGGAAAGCAATACTTGTGTGCATTTTTCACAGATTACTATGAGACTACGGTAAAGGCTCATACACCTCTGCAATAAGCAGTTTGTAATGAAGGAGTAATTCATGTAATTGCTTTTCACTAGGACAGAGAATCAGCATCAATGAGCTGTTGAAACCATGCTGGTTATTTTATTTTTCAACCGATGATGGTAAATGGGTTAGAAATGAATCTCACACTGATTTTAGTGATTGGTCCAACTTATTGTGTCTTTAAAATTCCCAATTTGTACTACTAATAAAAAAACAAACAAAGTACAAGTGCTTAAAAAAAATAAATAAAATAAACATTAACAATCTGTATCAGGACAGCTGGGCCTTTTCCCCAAAAGCCCACCAAATGTTCAGCTTCCAAAAACCACTTAAATGAATTCAAGTCACAGATGTGTTATGAATTGTATGAAGCTTATTGACAGACTGTTAATACTTGTAATACTTGTAATACTCGCAAGCTAATTACCCTTATGAATGTCAGGGCATAGCCGGGAATGAAGCATGCAAATTATTCATCATTTTGTTCATATTAATGCGACAATATTATAGTCTTTGTTTTGGAAGGAAATTACAAAAATTCAGCTTTAGTATCTGTTCGTGCAAAAACTGTGGAAGGAACAGGCTTTGCAGTGTATTCAATCAAACTGAGTCTTTCTTTCATTACTTTTCATTGTGGAGCCACTGGCAGGTGGACAAACAAAAGGGAAAAATTAAGATAAAACAAAAACGATGTAATTTAAAAAAGTGCAGTTTCCTTCTGCATGAGCTCACCACCCTTCTGAACGCTGCCGCTTTAATAAATATTCAAATAAAATTGAATTAAATATAAAAAATATGTGTGTGTTAATTTAAGTTTACACATTAACTAAACTTCAAAGGAAATTCTGGCTGTATTACTTGGACTGTGGCCAGTAAGCAGCAAACCAAAAAGTGTGCGCTTGAGCACTCATGATTATAACCCTATTGGATTCTACCTCAACATGATGGGAAGGCAACAAAGGGCTGGACTGCCACTTTCATGTCAATGAAACACAGGATGTTAGATAAAAGACTAACAGAAGCCATAAAATTGAGAGCCTACAACAACAAAGTGGACAAACACATTCAACATCTAAGGTACTGAATTAATTTGAGACAGGAAAAAAAGAAAAGAGTGTATTTTTGGGGATATTTTGGATAGAGATAAAAGCCGTAGTGATTTTGAGAGGGGACATATGGTCGTCCACAGCGAGAGTGGGGCGCACCAGTTTTGATTGCAGCCGGTTTACCTCTATTGGGCTACTGACAAACCGAATCTTGATCTCACTATAGTGTTTTTTATCTGCCTTTTTTTGGGGAGGGGGGGGGGGTTACAAGTGGTGCTCCCCGCTCCATAAACACACAGCAAAAAGAGCAAAGGGACTATTGTTGTTTAAAGTACTCAGCGGGCTGTTTCCTTCAGGATAGCACGCAGCTGACGTTTTTCAAAAAGAAACTGAAACAGACAGAGAGGAAGGGGGGAGTACTTAAACAAATGCTTCTTTTAATATACACAGCTGAAACCATTCACTTTTTTATTTCCCCTGAAGAAAAGTGGCATAAAAGCACCCGCACCAACCGCTCACATGAAGAGACAACTTTAAAAAGAATACACAAACATGCATCCCCATAAACAGTTGGGGCTAGGGGGGATCCAGATGGTATTCATTTAAACAGTTCAGGCTAAGGAAACGCAGTGTTATAAAATAAAAATGTGGTAAAAAGGCATTTAACACGCACATGCATGCTCTAAATCAGTGATTCTCAACTGGTTTGGCTTGAGGCCACAAATCTTACATTAAAAACCAAGCGCTCAAACTGATGCACAAACGCACATTTTTAACTCTGTAAAGTACACAACTAGTCGTACTTAGAATCAGATATGGACATTTAAGAATATTATAGTTAAGCGCAAAGGCCCAACAACTTGCAAAATGATAAAAAAAAAAAAAAATATTGAAAATTTTGTAAATACATATGCCGCAGAAATGCAAATAACAGCAGAACGTATAGATTAGAGAAAAAAAATAAAACTATTTAAACATGATAAACCCTGAAACACATTATATTCTAAAATTGGCAGCAATTCAATTCTCAGATCAACCATGATGCTATACAGTGTAAAACTGTTGCTATATTCCAATGGGGAAATTCTCAATTCTACCCAAGCGGCATTCTTCCGGTCTCTCTCTTGAATCCAACACGGAAGTGGCTAAAACTGCAATTCATTGGCTCCAAAAGAGAGTCAATCCCATATACCCCCATGTTAATATGCCTATCTTTACAGCAGAACAAAAAATTTGTTTACAACCTTGTACAAAAAGTGGTTTTGGTCTATATAGCTAATTTTGCCCTCTATGACAACTGTGAGGGGGGTGAATTTTTTTATACCTCATCAGTTTAAATTATATTTAAGCAGTAAAGTTCTGCATAATTAAGGGCGTGGCCACTTGAGTGACAGGTGGATTGCCGCTTATCTGCTGTCTGTTAGCCATCACCTCAGCTAATCCCGCCTCCTTGGCCATTTTCGGATATCCGGGAGTGACGCGCTGCCAAGATGGCGACGGCCGGCTCTGCCCACTTTGGCCTTCAAAAATGCTCTTCAGAAACCTACGGGTGACGTCATGGACACTACGTCCATATTTTTTTACAGTATATGATTCTACCTAAAAAACCCTTAATGGGAATTTTATTAATCTCAAATCAGTAACAGTTTGGGTAACACTTTATCAGAGTCCTTGATACATGTAGTTACTGTAGTAATAACTATAAATTATGCATAATAACTTGCAACTAACCCAAAACCGAAACCCTAACCCTATAGTAATGTTGTTAATTAATATTACTCAATATTTAAATAATTACACTGTAACACAGACACCTTAAAATAAAGTGTAACCACAGTTTGTATATTTACCCAAGTATCAAGTATGTATTTGGAGTAAGAAGGAAGACAGGAGGCTGCCAATGATGTAATGTCCCATGAGTACTTTCCTATTCTGCAATTCATAACAGTTCGAAATGAAGAAAAACGACACCACTGAAGAACTTCCAGCTCTGAAAAACCATTCTGATGGTTTGTACAGTAATCTAAATGAACCTGACTATCAAGTGCCGCAACCATGGGTGATTTATAAATGCCAGCATAACTTATTATGGTCCTAGTGAGCTGTCGCGACTTCATAAAGACTGGTGAAACCCGTGACCCACCCACCACAGGAAGAAGAAATAATACTCAAATCAGACTCGCAGAGGAACTCCAGCTGTTTTTCACTGTCAATTGGGACAGAATAAAAATAATTTCCTCAAATAATTGATTAACAGCTCTCGCACTCTTTCTCTTTTCTCTCTTAATTAGTTTATTAGTCTTCTTGGCAACAAAAAAGCTAACCATTATTGCTCAGAAAAAAGAAATAGTTCATTAATATGTGTAAACTAACAGTGGGGCATGTTGGCACACTACATGGGGTAAGTTGTCACAATAGGAACCAACTATTTTTTGAAAATGAATTGAGAAGAACACCAGTTTAACTTAACTTTCACAATTGCTTTTATGTATAACACTGTGGTTTAGTCCAGTCTAGTCTAGTTCTAGTACAGTGGAAAAACAATCCTAATTTAAAACAATTTTGAAGATGGTTGAAACTACTTCTAAAGAAAACAAGCATTTATGCAATCAGACTCCAAACCTTCATTGTTACTGACATACAGCCATTGTGACAACTAAACCTGGTATCTTCACTATATATAGTAGGTAATGTCTTCAGCATTCAATGACCCATCAAATAACATCAGCTGAACTGCAAAATACTCTATTCAACCTGTCACCACAATGTTCAACATGTTAACGCTACACACACACAGTTTAATTTCTTACCAAGTCAAAAAGAACTTTAATTGTTATTGCACATTTAGAGTGAGGTCTTTTTCAAAACTCAGATATGAAAATGAGAAGATGGTACATATGTGAAATATGATTAAGACGCAGCCTTCTCTATCAGTGGCATTTTAATTAAAAACATTCTGCAATTCCCCAGAATGCAATTACTGCTTTAGGGATTGGTGCATCGACACTGACAATTTTTCTCATTTCCTATGCATCTACTGACAACCCTTTCAATTTCTGCTTAATTCATCCAGTCCTATTCAGAGAGAGTGAAAAAGAAAACATTTTATCACTTCCAATGAAAGTCTCTTTAATAACCAGTACTTTTGATAATTTGAAAGCACACAAAGGCACCATACAAGCTTACACTAAAGTAACCATAAATGTATTTTCACAAATTAAGTTATTTTTACTGTCATTTATTTGAAACAAAAAGGCAGAGCTGTTTAGAGACAAATACATTTTAAGAGGCGTGAACTAGTTTATGAGCCACCTATTTCTAAAGCTAGTCCTGACAGAACGCTGCTAAAAGTCTGCATAAAAAAACACACATTTTTGTGCAAATTATATACAATTACATATAAAAAAACAAATAAAAACCCATGAAATGGCTTCACTACTGTGTTAATGCATTTATTATTGAAACAAGTTTTTGAAAATAACAAAAGAAGAGTCTGGTTTAAAAATACATACATTTTTTCCATTCAAAAATGTATTTTTAATAGGGTTGCTAACTTTCCAGGATTTCTTAAAAAAAATTACCGGAAATTTTCAGCCCTTTGCAACCCTAATTTTTAATGATAACATCAGTTTATGAACAGAACCACTTTGAACTCTAAATTTCAGGTTGTTAAGGAATGATATATGCTCCGGTTTTATATTACACATTTAATTCCTAATGAGACAAATATGAGTACTAGTATATATCCATGAAAGACGCTCAAGTATACCATCTAGCTATTTTATTAGATAAAAAAAAAATTGCCTGTGAGTGCAAGATGAGTCATTAATATTTTTTAGTAATTTTAAAGTGTAAATTTAAAAATATGTATACATTAATTTGGTCGACTTTTAGAATTACACTAGCATATAAATGACCTTAAAGGTTATACATATGAACCAACAGCCACAAACCTCCAATATTAATTTCTCCATGCTACTTTATGAAGCGGTCTGAAATCAGCATCTTGCACTTTGCAGCATTAAAACTAATACAAGTTCGAAATATGACTTCTTGACTTCACCTTTATGCATTCTCATGCACAACGTGGTCTCCTACAAATTCTCCTGCATTAGATACCAAATTAGAAAATATCCCATCTAATAACATCAGCTGCCCTTTAAATTATTCTCTTGAACCTGCACCACTCCATCATGCGGCGGAGTTAATTAAGCTATGGAGAGAGTAATAAAGAAGATGGATGTGGAGCAGTCAGAGACGCGTACCCCCACCACACGACAACAACTGAAGCCTAGTAAGGTCAGAGACCAGCGATTGATGGATCTGTCAGCCAATCGTCTTACGATGACAGCGGACTTCCTCCCCACAGAATTGGATTGTTCCCTGCCCTGCAGTGCCATCGTCTTCAGGCAGTGGCCTTGCTGGGAACAGAATTCATTCGGAAAGGCTTGTTTATCATTTGCTATCAGTGCCATATGCAAAGACGTGTCAGCCAATCAGTGTGATTTTAAATGTCATGATGGGGGAAATTCTATAGTCATAGCAAAACACTTTCAGTTCTCTGTACCAATTTCCGTACAAGAGCAAAAACTGTTGAATTAAGTTCTTTACCAGATTTTGTCCGATCATCTCAGTTTCCGATTCAACAGCGCATTTAAACACGGTTGTCAATCCAGAAACTTTGCAGCATACTTAGCAGCATGGAAAACTAAACTTTTATAAAGATTGTGAATGGGTAATAAACAGAAAGCAAGAGAAGAGCCCTCCATTAATAATGCATGCTCAGTTTTCTTCACTCTCGAAAACTTGTAATAAAATAAGCTGTCTTAATTGTATAATGAATCTCTTATTTACATTGTGTTTCCACTTTGCTGGTTATAATGTAATTCACGAGCATGCAGTTCACGTTGAACAAAACAAAACCTTGAGCATTTTCAGCTGTGACTAACTTACTGACTAGTGAGTTTATGCGCTCAAAAGATGATTGTGATTGGCAACAATGTTCAGCACTTAAATAGAAAAAACACGCTGTGAACAGAAACCTTTGACCTCAAACAAACACGAACAAGAGCGTTTGAATGCAGTGTCTATCAGCGTGTCCCGAATATACCTGGTACTCGGTACTACCGGTACAGCAGTATTGCTGGTATGTCAACTTTGTTTTTGTACTGACTGGTGCCCCAAGTGTGAAAAGTTATAGGCCTAATACATTTATGAAAATTGAATCATTAAATCAAAATTTATCTAAATTTTACTTACTTTACTTATTTTGCCTTTATAAGGCAGTAAGCAGACCATTTTTCATTTTGGAAATAAAAACTTGCTCAGGGTTAATTATTATTATTTTTTATTTTTTTGTGAAAATTGCTTAATTAACAATTGTTATTAACAAATATTAGTGCTATTATTTATTATTGTAGCCCACATTTATAAAATAAAAATAAAATAAAATGTATTCCGGTATTCCAGTTAATTTGCCACATTGTACATCCAGGTTGAGTGCATTGCATTGTGGGGTCTGTATTTCACAAAGAGTAGTCTGCACATTATGAAGTAGGTCAATCAGGTTTTCCATACTTACAGAAAATTCAAATAGTGTGTGCAGCATATACTGCAGAAATTATACATTTAGTACGCTAGTGTAATGCTTAGTTCAACAGAAGATGAAGACGATGATTCAATAACATAAGATTTAATATAATACTTAGAATAAACAGCCAACATACGAAACAGCGTGCTAACACGAACAATACCAGACAACAACTACAAATACAAAGTGGTGATGACACAGTGACAAACATCTGTGGTGATTATGAAGGTGTCCATGGTGTCTGATCAATGGCAGCAAATAGAACTAGGAACACATGTGACAAATGAAAACAAATAGAAGGTCCATGAAAACTAAAATAAACAGAACATACTGTAATGGTGACAGCTAGTTTGCTTTTCTAAACATGGTCTCATTATTTTATGGGCTGGATAGGGCTTTTTCAAGGCTGTGTGGAAAGGGTGGAGCTAGAACCAATTACATGCCAGTAGTAGCTTTAAAAACAGCCATAACAAGGAACACAAGGTCTGGATGTGTTTTACTGAATCTCATTTTTTGATATCTCATTTTCAGGTGATGTAAATAATGACTGCAAGACTGAATCTTGCCCATGAACAATCTGTGTGTATATGTGAGATACAGACAGAGTGCGAGAGAAACAAGAATGAGAGAGGGTGAGAAAGCGACCAGGCTCTCCTCAGGGAAAACATTTTCATTTTGATCATGTTATCAGTGAGAAGTACAAGGGCCAGTGTAGCAGTCTGTGCTGTCAGGTCTGCAATGTCCTGTTTGTTTGGACCTTATCTGTGCTGCAAGTGTGATCAGAGATCAGAATGTGACTTACAGGCAAAGGTTAGGCTGGCCTCCCTGCTGACAATAGTCCCGAAAGAGTTGGAAGCAAGGCACTGGTACGTCCCAGCGTCCTCATCTTTATTGAGATGGTTGATGCGAAGGTTGCCTCCAGAAAGGCTGTGATGGAAGCCGGGTTTAGGATTGACCAGACTGCCATTTAGCTTCCACCTACAAGACAAAGGAGTTTACAGTTCAGCGATTTCAAGATGAACTCAGACATTTCTCATCATGACCTTCCATGACGAAACTGTCACAGCAAGGCTTATTAATGTTATGTTATAGCTCTATACTCTTATTCTCATAAATAAGAGCATTGAAAATATTTTTATAAATACATAATTTACCAAATAATAATAATACGTTTATTCAGCAAGACTGAATTAAAGTGATCAAAAGTGACAAGTGTCTATTTCAAATAAATACTGTTTTTTATATATATTTTAAATCATGTTAAAATAGAAAAGATATTTTACATTGCAATAATATTTCTCAAAATTACAATTATTACTCTGTATTTCGTGATCAAAAAATTTAGCTTTGGTGATAAGACATTCAATTTAGAAGAAACATCTGAGACAAAGTTGATACTTAAATTTTCCTCAAAAATATTCCAAAAAAATATTCCTCCTTTTTCCTGAAATATGAAAAAGCAACCACTGAAACAAAAATTATTTTGAATATATATATATATAAACAACATATATATAATTTGATATGGTTTAAGACAACCCCATTGCAAAGTATTTTCTCCTTAAAACTGCATTGAATCAAAGACTGTCTCAAAAACACGGTTTGAAATCACTGGTGTTTCTGACGTCACAACCTTGTAACCAATCACGTCAACGTGTGATCGTCAACGAGTGGATCTCTGGTGTGAGTGAGTGGAGGCAGATTTTCATATTCATAGAACCACGCATACTAAATGAGGCAAGGGTGCAGACAGAGTTACATTCAAGTTATTTTAAGGAAATTATTATTAAGGAAACAAGTAATAAAAACTCAGCGAGTGTTTTAGCGCAAGTTTCTCACGTCATGGGATCACAACACTAAGAGATAGTAAATGAAAGAGAAAATATAAAAATACCCA
>JAPMNS010751707.1:0-10845 GCA_029874215.1 Squalius alburnoides
TATTGTGAATAAAATATTGGCTCATGTGATTTGAAATTCCTTTAGTTTTCATTTTATTCAAATTTACAAAACGTCCCAACTTTTCCGGAATTCGGGTTGTACTTATAATTAAGCACTTTTGTAATATACATAGATTTATATATATATATATATGTGTGTGTGTGTGTGTGTGTGTGTGTGTGTTTACTAAATGTATTTATTATCATTTTTTAAATAATGCCTTTAAAGTAACTATTCAATTTCAATGCCTTTTAAATCCTCCTGAGAACTAGGGAAAAACGTTTTGTGAATTTCTTTATTTCTTTATTTTAGGTCACAACATAGTTTGGAGCATAAGAAACAAATGAATTTTTGCAAGACATTTTTGAAAAAATATATTTTAATCATATGTTGTGCTATGTCCTTTCACTAAAAACAAAATTAAGCCTTTTTTATAAATTAAGCAATTTAATTCATAGCAAAATTCCATCTGTGAATTGAATATTCCTTACGTATTTGAATAATTGAAGAGCACACTAGGACCCAATTTATTAAGAAAATTAAAAGACATGCATAGACAAAAACAATGTTTTTTTTTTCATTCACTAATCAGTTTTTTATCCAAACTTAGATGATTCTCAACTCTGTTACTTTATGCAATATGCGTGTAAACATGGCCATAAATGCCATTAACCTTCTATGCAGTGCATCTATACACTGTTCTTTGGGCAACATGTAATGAAAAAAGACGTGTAATAATGGGAGTTATGATTGGGAATATTTTCTTAAGAATATCTTATATTTCATATGAATATTGATATGTAATTTCTTTCCCTATTCACTCCAAAAATGCCTGACCTGCCATGCTTTAAGTCCTGTTAGTCCTTTCTCTACAGTGGACATGTATGAAACCCTCGTAACAGAAAGTCACTTCAAAGTTCTGATTTGAAAACCCATAACGTGTTCCTGAGATGTTCATTTCTGACAAACAATTTGAAAAAGAGTCAGATTAAGAGTGCTACATTTGATCATTCAGTCATATTTAAAGACCAAGGAGAGGGAGTTGTCAAGGTGAAACCTCCAAACATTTGGTATCTCTGCCAAGCTCTGAATGTGCAGGACATCCAGTACTAAGTGTGCAGACATCTGCTAAAATATAATGTCCACTACAGAGGCAAAAGGTCTATTCCTGGGTGTCAGGAGGATTTAATGGCAGCAATATGATGAAAGCAAGAAGACACTTACGGCTCTGCAGTGATTTCATGGTTAAAACACCCTTACCCATGGTAAAATCAGTATAATGCACGGCTTCAAGTGGCTTAACCAAACTTCACGACCACAGCGCCTGCCGGTTTAGAAAAGCGCTCAACAATAGCGTGTGAGAGAAGCCAGGCACTGCCCCGTCCGCCGGTCATTCCACACTGACAGAGCTTTAGGAAGAGAAAAAGAGGAGAGCGGGATGAAAGGTGAGTGGTGCCCTGCGCAGGTGGCAGGTGTGATCACGGCGGACGGCAGGAGCAGAGGGACACAAAGGACCGGTCTGTTTCTCGCTCACAGCTGCAGGGGGTGGAGATGAGTCCGGCTGACAGATAGACAGACACCACAGGGGAGGAGGGAGACGGAGAGATGGAAGGAGAGCTCTGACGGTGATACTTCAAACGCAGGACTGGGTCCTGGGTGCCGAGAGACACATTCTTTCTAAAAGAAAGGGGGAGGGCAGGCGGAAGAAAGAGGGAGATAGAAAAGAGTAATGCTGCCTGTGAGCAAATGTGCGTGCCTGTGTCGAATGCGAATCTCTACAGTCGCTTCGAAAACCAGTCATTCACTGAAAGTGTCCGAATGGCAGTGCGTCGATTAAACAAAAGTGCAATCCCACAAACAATGCTGGAGATTTTCTTTTCTGAGCCATTTTGCCATTACATTGATTGGTATGAGTTCAGTTCACACTATAGAGTGACCACAGGTGTAGTTTCTTTGAAATTATTTGTGAAATTTACTAGAATTCCGAAATGAAACAAGTTTCATTCACAATTTTTTTTTTCAGTGTACTATTTGTCTACATTATGAACATCAATGACAAATAAAAGTGTCCATGGAAAAGAAAAGGGACCTGAACAAATCTAGTCTAAACCACAAATGCCAAAATTCTCAAACATTTTGCATTCATGTTGGTTTCATATGCTTTTGAAAACTTTTGTACCATTTTCAAGAAATGTTTCAATTTAATAACTTGTCATGTGGTGTAACCATTAAGTAAAAATTAAGAACATATTGCCCTGGCATCTTGAATACATGTGAGTGTACAATTATTTATGATTGTTTAAAAAATGTAAATATATTTTATATGTGAAGAGTTCAGATGCAAAAGCCTCTAAGTGCCATCTGAAATTTTCTTCTAGAATGATCATTTTTATAAAGCTTGTATATTTAATTTAAGTAATTTCACTTAAATGACAATTAATAGGTATTTCCATTGCCATTTAAGTCAAATTACTGAACTTAAATATACGAGCTTGATAAAAATGATCATATATATATACACACACACATATATATATATATATATATATATATTAATATCTGAATGTTTGTCAAATTAAAATACTTTTTACCTTATAAAATATATTTACATTTTTACATATATAGTACTGGTCAAAAGTTTGGAAAATTACTATTTTTTTATGTTTTTTAAAGAAGTGTCTTATGCTCATCAAGCCTGCATTTAAAATTAAAATAAAAAATACAGGACAAATTTCTTTTTTTATTACAATTTAAAAGAAGGGTATTCTATTTAAATACACTTTAAATGATAATTGATGTGATTGTTATTATGTGAACTTTCAGTATAATTACTCCAGTCTTCAGTGTCACATGATCCTTCAGAAATCTAATACGCTGTTGTTGTTGTTGTTTTAAATCAATGTTGGAAACAGTTGTGCTGCATAATTTTTTTTACATTTTTTTTTTCAGAATTCTTTGATGAATAAAAAGTTGAAAAAGAACAGCATTTATTTCAAATAGACATCTTTTGTAACCATGTACACAAAGATTTCAAATGATCTGATTAAGAGACTTAGAAACGTACTAGGTCTACTTGTTTGTAATATACATGTCTGTGTGACATGAAATTGTTTTATGGATGTAATAACAGTGTTTAGTTTGATAATAGATCTGTGTTTATCATAGTTTAATCCTTTTCTTTTGTGTAACTGTCCAGAGCTCCAGCTAAGACCCCCTGATCTCTGCCACATGGCATCCCATCAAAGCACCTTCACTCCAGGCTCTGAGAGCGAGTCAGCCCCCTGATTCATCTCTGGAGGAAGCATGCCTGTGTCAGATCGCCGTCTAATGTTTTTTCATGAGTGTGTGTGTGTGTTATTCTTTGCCTCAGCACGACTCCGAATGTAGTTTCAACTCAGCTCCCTGTCAAAACACACACATAGTCCAACCACTTCTGTACGCGACAGTTAATACATAGATGATTTGATTCTTTTTGAATGTCTCCACAACCATCTGTGTGCATGAATTATCACACAAACAGTCACACACACTTGGACTAAGTGGAAGGGCAAGGTCACTTCCCATTGGCCACAAGTCTAACCCTCTGTTTTCCAGGGCAGTCTTTTCCTCTCCTCGAACGCTGATAGGAAACTTAGATAGAACCTCCCCAGACACTTCAAAACATCTGTCCATGTCCTTCCTTCATACTCTCTCCCTCTTTATCTTTTCCACACTTTTTTTGTACCCTGCCCCACAGCATTAACTATTTGCCCTCTACCTGTCAGAGTGGAACGTGAAGGAGAGTCCAGGTGTGCCGTCCCAGGAACGTGAGGAAGCCTGAGCTTTGCAGATAGGAAGTGACCTCCTGCTCTGGCTGCTTCCCATATCACTCTTTATTTACCCGGATCTGCTGTCCTCCAACATCTGAAGCTCACTTCAAGTTCCACCTGCACAGCCCGAGAACACCTAAAGCTCTTCACTGAGGAGAGAGAAGAGAAAACTCACACTGACCTACAAGCTCCAAGTTTTTAATACCTGAAAACATGTTCTAAATCATAAAATAAAGTACCTGCTTTTTGGCCAGTCTCGGTCTAGGGGACAAAGGTATCTCAGTATCAGCTTTGTTTTAGATGTTTGCTGAGGAGAAATAAAGATATACAGATGAGACGATACTTGACAGTGTTAGAAAAAAGAACTATAAACATTTGACATGAAAGTTGATGCTAGGGTTGCATTATTAATTATAATAAAACCAAAATTGCAATATGGCTTAGTGCAATAGTCAAATCACAAATGCAGCGATTTACTTAAATCAGTGGTTCCCAACCTTTCCCAACTCGCGGCCCACTGTGGGAATTTTAACTCACCCGACTCTTCATCGCGCAAGTTAATGAGGACTTAGAAACTGAGATTGTTAACACAGTCTTTATTGACTAAACTGGCAATGAAGAGAAAATTCAGATTATGGGTTACCGGCACCAGGTCCGGTTCTAAAATCAAATCAGGTGTTTTAGCCTTAATGCACATCAGTCAGACTTTTGTGCCGTCCATTGCTACGGTCACTATCAATCATTGCAATTTCGAGAGTGAATTCCGCATTTGCAGGAATCTCTTCACATCGTGTCTATGCTTTGTTAAAATGATCGGATTCGCGAGCTTGCAGAACTCCGCGCTGAACAAAAACTTGTATTAAACAGTGAGTGGATTCTGACTAACTTAAACACCTCTGATTGGCCATTGCAGTCAATCAATCAACAGATATGTCTGTGATTGGTTACATTGATCAACGCTGCAAAAGCACATTGTAAATAGAAACATCTGACGGCAAGCACAGATCCGCACTGAGCGTTTGCCAAATCAGTTTCGCCAAAATCCTATACAGCTTCAACTGAGGGTGCTCTGTTGTGCAGCCCTACAAATAAGCACAGCAAACCCGAAGCTTGTTTTAAAATTACATTTTAAATCAAAATCCCATTTTTTATTAGAAAAATCACAATCAATCCTAACCCATCGAGCAGCCTTGGTTCATTCTGAAATCTCGCTTCTGATTTGTATCTTGGTAAATGAGGACAGCTTGTAACATGTTGGGATGTTTTCTGAACAATATGTGAGATTATTCGATTATTATTATCGTATCAATCTCAAATGAGAAATAATTGAGTTATTGACTTCAATTTTTCTTTCCGGTGGGAGCATACATTCTTTTAAAAAGTACACAATGACAAAATCAGTACAGTGCTTTTAGTGCTATAAAGAGGTCATGATAAGAGTAAATAAGGAGTCGCAGCTGAACATAGATCACTGGAAAGAGAACAATGCAAGGAGATTGTAGGGAGTGATTTTGGAAAGATGATGTTTTAGGGCAGAGTGCAGACAGGAACGCTGGGGTGAGAGTGAGTTGGACATGCATTATGGAGAGTGGACGGTTTGGCGAAGGGAAGAGAACCTACGAGTTGGAGCCAGTTAAGAGGAATATCAGGAAACTCCCCCCCTCCTCAGTCAGGACCACCCCTCCCAGCTCCCTCTTCCTGCCAAAACTCAGCACACTTCCTCTGCAGCTATTGGGATTCCCACCTGGGACATTCCATCCATGAAATGCACCTCTCTCTCTCTCTCTCTCTCTCTCTCTCATTTTGTGTTTTATTTACAAACTGTAGGCTACACATTATTATGGTTACACTCTTGGTTAAAGTTTCGTTTTCGTGGTTGAATTCATTCCTGGTTTTCACAATAATACTCTGCCATTCAACGAGTTTCAGTTTCTTAAAGAGATTTCTGTCAGTAATTTTCGCAGTTGTTTGTTTCGCGCAAAACCGTGTTGTCTTTTTGGTGGCCTTTGAACATTCGATTTTAGCAAATTTTTAACATTTGTCAAACGCACAAAAATAGGCTAAATGTTTTGTGATAGATGTGTTGTGTGAATATAAAGGAAAAAACAAGAAAAAAAACATAACGACAGTAGTTTACTTGTGTTTTGTCGGTGTGCGGTCATCGCTTGAGCAGCCCACAGTTATGTTGTTATAGTTACACCTCATGACAGCGCGACTTTTCGCGAGCGAATTTAACTTGTAATCTAACTTTTGTAGTTGTGAAACGTTGTAATACCTATACATAAGAATACCTCAACTTTTTTAACATTCAAGCCTAATTAGAATCCAACATATTCGCATCCTGTCCATCTGGTGCCAAAGGCATTGATGTTGTGTGGGAACAGCCTACATTGCGCTCAGACCACTAGAGGTCACTATATCACAAAGAAAAACGCCTATTATCAGTCATTCCGTTCATTGCGAGCTACTTTGTATTTTTCCAACACAAAACGGGTGATGTAGACAGTTTTTTTTTCTTCAGTTCTCACATAACTCATGGTAAAAAAAGCCATTATCCTGTTGAAATTAGCTAAATGAAACGACAGAGGAGCGAATGTTATGCGAATGAATATGCAGGGACTCGCAGGAAGGGTGAAAATACCAGGTTTCATGACTTTGTGTTTGACCTTTTCGGAAAACGAGCTAATCCTGGGGTATAATAGACTCTGGTGCAGATATGGAAAACTGCTGCTCCGTTATCTGAGTTGCCGTGGAGACCATCAGAGAGCGCGCGCCCGGTGAAGATGCCGCCTTATTAAAAGGGGAGTTTGTATATATTGGAAAAAGGCGCTTTTTGTCATAAGTGTCACTCACATGCACAACGTCCTCCTCTCGATTGTAAATGGAAACCTGTCTCTTTTCTCTAAAATAACAAAATTCACTTCGAGCACGGTTAAGCATAGAAGTCAATTTTTGTGAGCAGAAAGGGCCTATCAATAAAACGGCGCTCAGTGAACTGTAAACAGTCTAGCATCTTCTCCAAACTAAAAATAATCAATTCAGTGTTCGCATTAATTAACAGCACAGTTGTTCATTTAATAAAACAATAAAAGACGGGCAGTGAAAAACTGGTACACATTTTTAATTTAATGGGCTAATAATAATAATAGGTAAAGGCATTTAGAGGGACTCTAGAAAATACCATTTCTTATTAATATAACTTTTTTTTAACTGTGTAAAGGCTAAAACATGTTTTCATAATTATTACAACAATATTTCCATTCTAACTTAGCAATGTATGTAATTTCTAATTTCTATAACAATGCTGCATGTATTTTCAGAGTTTCTACTTTATTTTCATCACTAGAAAATCAATTCAATTCACTTTGGCACCACTTTGAAATATTATTTTTATTTCTAAGGGCAGAAGATGCCGTTTTTTAGTGTCTTCTGTCAGCGCGGAGAAATTTTAAATGAATTCGAACGGATGATTTTGAAATTCTTCTGATTCATTATGAAGTCTCCACTTTCAGGACACACGTTTTTAATGGCATTAACTTGTAGGCGTTCATTAGTGCTGAAACGAGATCACATGCTGTTTTAAAGCCTAATGGACGGGCTGATATTCAATTACAAAACACTAACAGTTATAGTAACTCTAGCCGGATTCTGCGAGAACTCTAGATACTGATGAGAGTTATTTCGATAAAACTAAAATGATTTCTCACTAAAAGACTAGGCCTAGAAATATTTTAAAGGGCAAAAGTTCCTATTTTTATTTTATTTAGGTAAATGACTCCTACAAACGCTTTATAACCAATTATATGTCAATAATTGTTCATTTAAATCTAACAAGCAAACCGCCTCTTATTGTTTTTTGTAATTAGCCTACTAATTTACACATGAAGTATAGCCTATGTTATTGCAAAGCGCCAAGTGTTTTCAGCTGTCTGGCTTTCAATTAATTTATAGGACTAGGCCTACCTATTGATTTTATTTCCCATAAGAAAGACGTGCTGAAAAGGTAGGTAACGATAACGATACTGCTGATACCCACTGGATAAAGGAGGCAAAACAAGTGTTTGGATGAAACGAGCTAATTTCACAACTAATTCAACACGTAACAGATCTAATGACAAGACAGAATAATCACGCAGATAGGCTACCTATCACCAGTAGCACTACAATATGAATGACAATGGCTGCATTGATATGTTAAGCGTGTGTGTGCCTCTCTGCCCGTCCAATAAACTCGCTCAAAACCCCAGCTAATATTGGCCCGAACACGTTAAATGTGTAAATATTTCTCCTTCGGGTAGCCTATCTGTCTCTATCACCCCTGCGATCTTCCTCCTCAAATGATGCATTAGATGCATTGAATGTATTTGTTGTGGCGGTTTGAAAAGGCGGCGATAATCTGGGGGAGAGAGATAAGAAACACCAATTTATTCAGCGCCACTTTGGACCCTGTTTCCAGCCTCGCTCGGTCCTGACACCTCCAGCGGTAAGCTGATAACGATTAGGCCATTTATTATCTTCACAAAGAACAAAGATTGCCTCACGCCGATGAAATATTACCCCCGGTAATAATCGGAAGGAGAGGGCCCTGGCATCTGATGCATGCATATATAAATAATAACTTTAGAATCATTTAAAAAAAAAAAAAAGCAATAAAATGATGAAAATAATTATATATATATAGAAAGACTATTAAAAAAATACAAACAAGCCATAACAAAATAATAATAATATTAATTAACATTTTACGAGTCTTCAAGAAAACTCAGTGTGGGATAAATGCATATAATAATTGACGTATTGCTTTCACTATTTAGCATGGCTTTATAAAAAATAAGGTATAAGAACTTGTAAAGTGTTTTTCCAGGATAAATGTGTCTGATTCTCGCACACTCTTTACTTTGACGCATGGCAACTCAGACTCGGAGACATGCACGCGCTCTGCTGCGCCTTTGACGGACAACGTGAAATGGAAATGTCACCGTGTCTGCCACAGTGTGCACTGCTGGAAGGGAGCAGGCGAGCTTAGCAGTCGCCTTTATTAGTCTAAAGTAGTTTTTTTTTTAATGCGCTGGAGATGCAAGCTCGAGACTGATAAGCGCTTATCTCGCGCGCATCATGAGTGAGCATCTTCTTCTGCTCAGATCGCAAAGCTCCTGTAAGCCCAGCACCTACTGCTCTTAACGCTTTACCATCAGAATACATGCATACATTAGATCTTTCAGAAATCCGCACACTAAATCCATTTAGTTCTTTAAAATCAAATAGGCCTGTGTTATTCTTTTTTGTTTTAAAACAATAAATAACAACAACACAAATAATAATGTTAAATATCTCTAGATAGTCTAATGCTTTTACTGTTTTTAACATTATTTGTCTTCGTTTTTTTTTAGTTAAAATGACCGGGAGCTTCAGAAAACTACTCACATTTGGCATAATTTTCTTCATCGTCATCGTCACTTTAACTTTTGATAGCCTAAAGAATTTAAATCCCATGGGGCAATCAAGCTTAGTTTGTCTCGACGTAAAACTTTCATGTGGTGCAAAGTAAACTCCTAAATTACCAGAACATCTAGAGATGTGTCCTCCAAAATTGCGTGATTCGCTGTCAGCAACAATTTATTTTTATTTTTTTTAAAGTCTGTATAGGGATATTCGCTTGTCAGCATACTTGTAATAAGATATGATTAAGTTGGCCACGAAAAGACATGCCAACTCATGTCATGACATAAAACTGATAACTGAAGCACTCAAAAAGGAACTGATAAACACAATACAAAACGATTAGGCTATTCTTGAACGATACACTTATACCGGAAACTCGGAGTAGCCAAATACTTGTCTTTCTTTTAATCTGTTATTCTATACTTATTGATAAGTGCAAGACAATGGGGGAAACCAAAGAATTTTGATTTGTATCATAGGCTAATCCTATAGGCCTGCTTTTTCAACATCATGGTTGCGACCAACCGGAGTAGCCTCTGATTTGACTGACTTGAATCCTTCACCGTTCGTGGTCTTTTGCATGAAAACAAAACAATAGCTGGCAATGGACATTGTTATTTTGATCATTCTATATAATGCAATTAATTCTGTCAGAGTTCACTCCTCTCGCGCTCTCATTGTGCTCGTGCACTCTTGGGGGAAGCCGGGCGCGAGCTGCACCTGCCCTGCATGAGCCGATGCACGCGAGCACGGGGTCTTGTGCCAGAGATTTACCGAGGCTTTGCATGTTTTAAAAGTTGGTGTTATGTGTGAGAGAGTTAAAACTGGCTGGGTTGGGGGGAAGGCAAGGTCGACCGCGACGTCGCAACATATTATAGACAAGATCAAGAAGGAATAGAATTCATTAAGATGGGCAGCCTAAAGGCGTCTCATATTAAAAGTAAAGATTTACATATTCACAACACTCACGCAAACACATCTGCAGCATCGCAGTGATCAAATGAGACGGACAATACTTAATGTGCAAATCACGCTCCAGTATCGGTCTACCATACTATCTATGGTGGGGTTGGCTTCTTATAATTATTCCTGCAGTGTAAAAACATTTTGTTGGTTTAACTTAAAAAAGTAAGGTTAACTTCACATTTTGAGTTCATTAAATTAAACATTTGAGTTAATACAACGAAGGAGATTGGTGTAATCAACGGAAAATCAAAATATTATGTTGTCTGAACCACATTAATTTGACAAAAGAAGAAAAGCTGTGATAACAAATCATGATTTTAATTAAATTATCCTAACTTCTCAAAAAAAAAAAAAAAAAAGGTGAGAATAATAGCATATGCCAAACCAAGTAAGAGTGACAGTAGGTGCAACTGGGTCTTGTTTCATAATTATACGAGTGAGAACCACACATAACATCTTCAGCACAGCTTTTAACCATCAAAGCACGACCCGGAAGACCAGATTGGCTGACGCACGGCTACGTTGCAGCAGCCCCACTTTGTGCCTCAAGTTTTGCTGTTTCCAGCCAGAGAGAGAGAGAGAGAGAGAGAGAGAGAGAGAGAGAGAGAGAGAGAGAGAGAGAGAGAGA
>JAPMNS010751727.1:0-11402 GCA_029874215.1 Squalius alburnoides
GTGTGTGTGTGTGTGTGTGTGTGTGTAAAATTATAAATGTTTACATTTTCTATCACTTTTGATCAATTTCATGTATCCGTGCTGAATCTATTAAAAAGAAACTTCCTAGATAAAGGATTCTGCTGAATGGGGTTCACAAAAATAACCATACTTGTCCTTTTCTTTGGGTCTGAATGGATTACAGGTTTGATGGGTCAGAGAGTGTGGTGATTGTGGCTGCTCAGAAGCGCACGTTAGGTGGCCGTGAGCTGCAGCTGCCCTGCATGAGCTCGCTCACTTCCAAGACCTCCACGCAGAAGTTTTTCCTGCGTGTTCTGCAAGTCATTATTCAGCTTAGAGAAGACACACGGCGTGCTAACAAGAAAGCTAAGCAGACAGGAGGAAGACTGAGTAAGTCACTCTTTTAACACAGGCATGCTCTAATCCTTTAAGAACGTTTCCACACTTCACATTGAAGCTTTCAATTGAATCTCATCTCCCATTGAGCTCTAGACAGCTTATTTAATGTTCACGGGCCTATCTAGATTCATTCTCCGTTTATTTCCAGGTTCCACGAGTCTGGGCTCGGCCAGCAGTATCCAGGCTGCGGTCCGTCAGCTAGAGGCTGAAGCGGACGCCATCATTCAGATGGTGAGAGAGGGGCAGAGGGCCCGCCGTCTACAGCAGGCCCCCCCACCCTCTTCATCTGCATCCTCTTCCGCTGCTGCTGTTGCTGCTGCTGCTGCTGCTGCATCCGCTGCTGTGGCTGTGGCTGGATCGTCTGCCCCCAGTACCTCTGCAACCAACAACCCCCCCGCTGGCACGGCCAGCGCAGCCACGGTTAGCATGGGCCACACTGACAGCAGGCAGACTGCTACTGATTGTACTCACCATCACACACACCCATGATTTTCATAATACCCTGTGTATTTCGTAGTGATGATATCTCACAGCCCAGGACACCACTGACTTAACAATAATAATAATAATAGTAGTAATAATAGTAATATTTTCTATTTATTTAGATGTAACACATTATTGGTAACTATTCAATGTGTCTCTCTATTTTTACTGAATTCATTACATCTGAGAAAGTATTAAAATTGTTTTTTACTAAATGAACAAAAAATATATAACATTGTATAATATATTAATTAATAAATATTAATTATATTTAAATGCGCCAATTTAACAAATTATATAGACTCAATATATATGGAGAAGTCTGAATAATCTGCATGAATTTCCAAATCCATACTTTCCATGTAAACCTGAGAGCCTATTATAATCTTTCTTTCTTTTTTTCTTTTTTTTTCATACTCAAAAAAAGGCAAATTAAAATTACTGTGATGCTCAGAATGCTTAATTTTATATCACCAACAAAATCATCACAAATATGAAGTAGATCACCAATCCCTCAGTACTCATTAATTATAATGAAACTAGTAAACCTTTTGCTTGTAGTTCATATGAAAACTATACATCTTCTAAAAGCACCTCAATGCTCTGTTTATCAAATACCTAGACACTATTTTAAAAGTTGAAAAAATTCCGCTGAGCCCACAATTGTTTTCCAGGGACAAACCAAGTAATTCTGTTATAAGACCTACCAGTGACTCTTTTCCAAACCCCAGCTCTCTGTTTCACCTCTCTACTGCTCTGCCTTCCACTGCATTGTGCTGCCTTTGACACACAAAGCCTGTATGGTGCATTATTTGAGATATTTGAATGTTGCATCCAGCTTTTTGATTCTCTTCCGTCTGTAGCTTTGTCTTTTGTGTGTGGTTTGATTTTTGGCTGGTTGTCAGTGCTGCTTTGCTAAAGCTCCATCCCAACCCCCTTTTTCCTGCCAATGTCTCTGAATGTTTTGATGCATGATACTCAGTCTCTATCACTGCTTCTGGTTTCGGACTCTGCTTACCCCCATTTTATCTTTTTTCCTACATTATACACACTATTTGTCTCTTCTTCTCTATCGGGGGAATTGTATTGAATCTCATCCTATTCCTTGGTTCCCCTGGTTCAGTCGGAGGTGCACTCTGTTGCCGAGCCCCCAGCAGCTCAAAGAGATGATTCGCCCATGGATGTGGACCAGCCTTCACCCCTAGAACAAGACCAGGCAACCTTAGGTAAGCCCCTGTAAAACAATACCTGTGAAATGATGACAATAGAAACATCAGTGAGTGGAATTATAGCATATGAATCACTGAACTACTTTGTCCTCTTATGAGACTGCTATAATTTATAGTGTCTATAATGGTACTAAAATGGTCCATTTTTAGAACAGGTTCCTATTTTCCGAGAAACTTGGATTCAATAAGACGTGCGCATTCCGATTCTACCCGATGAATTCTTGTGTGCACCTCTCATATAATGTGTGAATACTGAATTGAGTTCTTTCACATCATCTTGGGTTTGAACAGACAAATGCACACCAGATTGTCAAAATATCCTCATAAACAGTCAGTCATGTCATAAGAGAGCATAAACTGTAGAAAAAGAAAACGCATGTGTATCAGCATATTAGATCTATACTATTGCTTTTAAAGTGACAGCAACCTTATATTCCTGTTGCTGTCTGTCAGTCAAACAACAAAAGAAAAGAAAATCACTCGCTGAATAACTTTTGTTACTTTAAGGTTTAATCTGTTATTTATTAAAAGAAAACCATGCAGTTATTTTGCATTTGATTTAAATTTCTGTACCTGAACTTTCAGTTGTTTATTTGTGCTATTGCTAATTTGTGTATTTGTTCTTATTTTAGTACTGACTGTTTACTTGTCATTAATGTTTGACATTTATATTTGTTAGGCTTGTTGTTTTTGGTGTAATTTTGTTTAAAGTAGGGAAGTTATTTGTACAAGTGTTCTTTAGGCTGCTGATTATGGTTCATGGTATCGAGCTGCAAAAATGTAACTGATATCTAAATGTTTGATTTTGAATGTTTACCTCGTTGGAATTGAAACTGGGAATTGATAAGTGGAATCGAAATTGCTCAAATTCAAAGATGATCAACCCTAGCAAGGAGTCTGCCAGTTATTATTGGAATATGGATAATTGTGTTTAGACAAAATATTATAATAAAACAACACTTCTACACTACTGTTCAAAAGTTTAGGGTCAATATTTGTGTTGCTGGTTTGCATTGGTTAGCATAAGAGACTTCTTTAAATCATTTTTAAAAACCTGATGACCCCAATCTTTTGAACTGCAGTGTAAATAATTTTAGTCAAAGCTAAATGTCCTATTGCCTTTTACATATTAAGATTTAAGTAAACTTCAAATGTAATATCATTTGATGTACAGTTATATACTTGCACGATGATGGCTTTGCAATGTAAGCATCATAAAGTAGGCGAATGCATTAATATAGTATTAGATTACTCTTTTAGGTCATTTTAGACCAGGATTGGAATGCATAATTATTCTACAAACAGTGTTATACACAATCACATTATCCAGGGCTCATATGCCTGGTGCTGCATTGATGCAACTTGAGAAAAATCAGTGTCTGAAATAACTGGTTTATATACAATGCATGTTACAATATGGTTTATGTGTGCGAGTAGGTGAAGAGAGCAGCAGCCAGCAGGAACAGGAGGAACGTTTGCCCGACCTGCCGTTGTTGAGTGAGCAGCTGTTGTTAGACGAGCTATGGGACATGCTGGGGGAGTGCCTGAAAGAACTTGAAGAGTCTCATGACCAACATGCAGTTTTAGGTATTTTATTCATCTTATTTTTTAAAGAATTTTTAAAAAAATTACTTAATTTAACACATCTGTTTGTACCTCCGTAGTGCTGCAGCCTGCAGTGGAGGCCTTTTTCCTGGTGCATGCCACCGAGCGGGAAAGCAAACCTCCAGTTCGAGATACCCGGGAGAGCCAGCTGTCACACATCAAGGACGAGCCACCCCCACTATCCCCTGCCCCTCTCACCCCTGCCACCCCCTCCTCTCTGGACCCCTTCTTTTCCAGGGAGCCATCCTCTATGCACATCTCCTCCAACCTGCCTCCAGACACACAGAAGTTCCTGCGTTTTGCAGGTTAGTCAATCAAACACAAGCTGTCTCGTGGTCCCTAAAGAAAGCTCACAGTGTAGAGGCGTACATGATGAATGCTGATGAAAGCTGTCCTCGATATGAACTCTCTCTCTGCCATTAACAGAGACCCACCGCACAGTGCTGAATCAGATCCTGCGTCAGTCCACCACTCACCTGGCAGATGGGCCATTCGCCGTCTTGGTTGACTACATCCGCATCTTGGACTTTGATGTCAAGCGGAAGTAAGATACTTTTTCTGCCTTTTATACTTTTTTATATTAAGAAATGCTGACATTATTTTCATGACAATTAAGAACATTTTCCTGGTCATATTTCACACTAAAATAAAAAACAATGCCAAATTAGATTTTTATTAAATTGGCATGATACGTGCCTAATAAAGACCTGACGGTCGAAACATTGGGCTTTCAATAGTTGTTTTGGAGCTGTCAATTCAGCGAGTGGACATCACACTTCTTTTTGCCATTTTTTTTTTTTAATTTATTTAACATTATTCTTAATATTTAATATAATTATACTGACATTATATGACAAAAAATTAAATAAAAAATGCAAAGGCATACATCATTGTGATAACTTTCATATTACCTTGATTTTTACTGTAATGCTAATAATAAATTAGTGTCTATTAAAAATCATTATGGAGAATGAATCCGGATGTTTTACTTGAGTTTTTTTTTTTGTTTTATTTTATTTTTATAACTCTGTGTAGTAATGACAACTTGTGAAAAATGCGCATTACTGTTAAATTGTCAGTACAGATTAAACATAATATAATTTCTACGTTTTTTTTATTTTTAGAAATTATTTTTTTTCTTCTCCCTTCTCTACTGGCCTTTTAGTCTAAAGCTGACATCTATGGATATTTCTTTTATTGTTCATTTTCTGTTTGCAGTTTTTATCTAATAAGTGTGTCTCTTAGGTATTTCCGCCAGGAGTTGGAGCGTCTGGATGAGGGGCTGAGGAAAGAGGATATGGCTGTCCATGTGAGAAGAGACCACGTCTTTGAAGATTCTTACAGAGAGCTGCACCGCAAGAGCCCAGAGGACATGAAGAACAGACTGTAAATCTCTCATGCTTTCTCACTTTGACACTCTCTCACTGATGTGCATGTTTTTTTTTATAGATAGCTGCAAGAGCAGGGCAGTTGTTTGTTCTCTTTATTTTATTATTCAGATGGTCTCTTTCTCTACAGGTATATAGTGTTTGAAGGAGAGGAGGGTCAGGATGCAGGTGGGCTGTTAAGGGAGTGGTACATGATCATCTCCAGAGAGATGTTCAACCCCATGTATGCCCTGTTCCGCACCTCACCCGGTGACCGTGTCACCTACACCATCAATCCTTCCTCTCACTGCAACCCCAACCATCTCAGCTACTTTAAGTTTGTGGGACGTGTGGTGGCTAAAGCAGTCTATGACAACAGACTATTAGAGTGTTACTTCACACGCAGCTTCTACAAGCACATCCTGGGCAAGAGCGTCAGGTACCAGAAAGGATTATCCTCATTTATTGTGATTTAGATTGTTTTTATCTCTACAATGTATATAGAATAAGCTGGATTTTTTTGTGTCATAGGTATACAGACATGGAAAGCGAAGACTATCCCTTCTTCCAGGGTCTGGTCTACTTGTTGGAGAATGATGTGTCCACTCTGGGCTACGAGCTGACATTCAGCACAGAGGTATGGGCTGCATTTTGCTCTTAAATATTTTATTTAGTTAAGATAGTTTTGGTAGGTTTAGGGTTAGGCATGGTAATCACTTCCTCATATGTTCACAGGTCCAAGAGTTTGGCGTGTGTGAAGTGAGAGATTTGAAGGCCAATGGTGCCAACATCATTGTCACAGAAGAGAATAAGAAGGAATATGTGCATCTGGTCTGCCAGATGAAGATGACAGGTGTGCATACACTTCAATAAATGTCATTGCTTGTGAGGAAGGGGGAAATTCAAAAGTCTATCAGAAAGCTGAAACATCTTTGTTTCTTAGGTGCGATCCGTAAACAGCTGGCCGCCTTCTTGGAGGGCTTCTATGAGATCATCCCCAAGAGACTGATCTCCATCTTCACTGAGCAAGAGCTGGAGCTGCTCATCTCCGGCCTGCCCACCATCGACATTGACGACCTCAAAGCCAATACAGAATACCACAAATATCAGTCCAGTTCTATTCAGGTATGTACACCTCATAGGACATGAAATAATATTTTCATTATTTTTTACTGTCTTCAGCACTGCATATCTTTCTGAAGTGTTTCATGAACTGACAAAGTGTCATAATTTTCACCACCTCCTGAAGCAGTTTTTCGAGCAAGAAAAAAGGTTGTGTCCAAAAGAGCGCTGCAGGGATGACATATTTTTGTAGGCCAACCTGGAAGTTAGCATAAGTGGTTCTCAAAAAAAAAAAAAGGAATAAGATCTGTGACCAACATAAGTTTATGATTTTATTCATCAAGAAAATCTTCAGAAACAAACAATTAATGAATTTGGAAGTTTAAATACAAACAAGTTTGGCTACATACTAACTACTCCACAGTGGCGTGGCTTCAGCATCACCACCATTAAGCTTCTCTTTCAGTCTTTATGTACAAGCGAACTAGTGAGTTTTCCTTTTTGGCGTGATAGCGTTTAATGTCCATGAAAACCTTCGTAGTCCCATTTAGCCATTTGTTAACAACCACGTTTTTCAAGACATGTAATGATACATACTAAAATTTTATGCAAATATCTTGTCAATTATTTATGTTTAAATATCATAAAATTCTAAATCCAACAGCCAACTTGTTTATTGGCGTTTGTCTGTGTGGTGTTAATTGGCCTTAAGACACCTTGCTGTTCTTTACCTGGTTTTCATTTTCTGTTCTCCTTTCTCTACACAGATCCAGTGGTTCTGGCGTGCATTGCGATCCTTTGACCAGGCTGACCGGGCCAAATTCCTGCAGTTTGTTACGGGCACATCCAAAGTGCCACTGCAGGGCTTTGCTGCACTAGAGGGAATGAATGGCATCCAGAAATTCCAGATCCACCGAGATGACCGCTCCACTGACCGCCTGCCCTCTGCACACACTTGGTAAATAAACATTATTGCCTCATAAAACACAATTCAAATGTATTCATATAACACATTCTTAAATTTCATAATGCATGTAATTAAGCACCTCTAAAAACTGGATGAGGTATGCTACTACATTGCATGGCAGTTGCACAATCAAAAGTGGCTTTTTTTTTTGTTTCTTCTTGCTTTATTTCACCTCTTTCTCTCTCCTTCCAGCTTTAACCAGTTGGACCTCCCGGCATATGAGAGCTACGAGAAGTTAAGACACATGCTGCTGCTGGCCATTCAGGAATGTTCTGAAGGCTTTGGACTGGCCTAAAGACTCTCCTAAACCTGCATACAGACACACAGATGTAGACTTACATGTTGTTAACTTATGACACATGCATATTCACATCACTATCATACATACGGCCAAGACCTTCTTCTAATCCACATAAAACAAACAGATGGACGGCTAAACGAGTGATAGAGATGTATTGACATTGCCCACTACACACAGAGCCTCGCATTGACACACCGAACTGTATTTGGTAAACGTGTGTGTCTCACTTCCCTATTAAAATTACAGAGCCCGGGAGAGGATCACAGAGGATATCTGCGGACTAATGTAAAAGACATTTTCTCCATTTAGTTTGGTTTCTCTGTACAAAAGGTTTGGGAGTTTATTGTTTAATCTTTTTTGTTCTTCTCTGGCTGTTAAAATGAGGAGAGGGCTGTTTTGTGTGTGTAAAGAGGATGGTTGTAACCCTCTGGCGGGGAAAAAAAAAGTTGATTGTCCTCTGTTGCTAATGTGTGACCTCACTAGCTTTGCAAATGGGAACTTTAATTTGGGGGAAGGGGCAGTCATGAATACTGGCGGGAGGGCGAGAACATGAAATGAGGTTTTGGTGAAATTGCAGTCGTGCAGGGATTTTCAGAACGGGGACATTTTTAGGCAACTTTTGTGGTATTTTTGGAGAGGAACACAGATTTAAGAAGTGAAGGACTGAGACGTTGAACCGCGTGTGCTCAGACACGTGCGGTTATTACCCAACTGCTGATGCAGCCTCTCAGCAGTTAATCAGAACGTAAATTGCTACATAAATAAATGCATAAAATGAGCCCACTGTGTCCTCTAGAGTTGTTTCAATGTATGCCTTACACATTTGCACTAACAGGAGCAAATATCATTTATATGTTAAGAAATATACTGATGGAGGAGGTCCATGAAAACTAACGTGACACATGCTGTGGGGTCCAAGTATTAAAAGCTCTATTCTTCATCCTGAGTTATGTATGAGGAATTCTGTCCAGTTATTGATCACCTGCATGAATCTCACATTTATTGCTTTGGGTTTTTCTTTGCTGGCATTTAGGACAGGCTTTTTAGCCTTTGTTCTTGCCCTCTTCAACTCTTTTTTGCATGGGAGCTGGTGTGAAGTGTAATGAGTGTCTCAGACCATCTGGAGCTTCCAGTAATGTCCATGCTGGGCGTCCATGCTGTTAGGATACAGTTCATCACGCCTGCTTTCTCCTCCTCACCCCACACAGCAGGAGTCCACTTGTCTAGACTGACGTCTCTCAACATAAAGTGCGATATCAGAGGTGAGAGAGGATGTTGGAGCCATGATCATTGCCTGTCTTTCAGATGTATCCTTTTGTTTATTCCATTTAAACCATCAGACTGTCTCTACAGCTCAGTTATGCAGCCTCCAAAGATGAAAGTGTTTTTTTTTTTGTCCCACACCTAGGTCTAATTTCCAGCACTGACTGATGGAAATGATGCACCTGCAAGTAACTGCCTTTTGCATCATGCACTTGCTTTAATTCTCATTAAAGCTGTATGCAATGTGATTTGCTGTAAAAAGAGCGGTAACACTATTTTAGTGTCCTTGTTACATGTACTTACTGTACTTGTCTAACCTTAAACCCTATAATATACCATATTCCTAACCCTATGAGTACATTCATTATTAGTCAGTACTCAAATGTATATTTACACTATAACAAAGACACCTTAAAATAGTGTAACCAAAAGGATTTTCCAGGTTGGACAAAACAATTATGCTATGTTCACGTTTCTCGTCCAGAGATATAATATTTGACCAAGCAGTTATGACTTTATAGTCTGCTCTTCAGGTTGGCCAGCAGGGGGAGTGCAGTGATCTTGTTAATAAATGTATATAGTATATTCATCTCTAATAATTCCATACATATTCTTTCAGGTAAAATTTTTTCCATTAGGGTGACCTGAGTGCATTGTTTGATTAAACTGCCTTTTCAGCATGTAAGTGCCTTGGTTTTTGTTTTAGCACATCAATAAACCAATCAATAGGTATCAATAATACAAGTGCAGTGAAGAAAGCATTTTGTGCAGGTATCCTAAACAAAGTTGTTGTTGTGGGTTTCTCAATGTTTTTCAGTTGTCAAAGTTTATTATCTTAAATATACTGATTCAAATTTGGAAAAATGGCTAGTGCAAGGCATAAAGCCAGTTTGTTAATGAAGTGTTTTTTGAGACAAAGCCAGAGCACTTTTAGTTTAGTACACTGTGTAAATCAGCTCGGTTATTGACTCCTGGAGAAATGATAAGGAAGGAAATAAATGGACTGCTTCATTTGTCAGGCAGACTGAAAGGCAATTAACTCCATGATCCTAAATGAGGATGTGAGCTATATTTTAACCTTGTAGTGCTAGTGATCATTTCCTGTACAGACCGTCCCATTTTATGCTATGATATTAAGCTGTGAAAAGCTTTATTGTATGATCTAGCAACTCGTATTGTTTGCAGAGTATGTTGCAATTAGTTTTAGGCCATTATGCCAATGTAATGACATTATCAGTGATTGTGTTTATGGGAAACAATTAAGAGGTACTAAAATTTAAGTAAATTTACTGGTACTTTTGGATTTTGGATGATTTTTAGTTCTTTCGGTTCTGTGACGATAATATGAAGAGAGTCCTTTGAAACTGAATGCTAATGTGATTGAATTAACGGTTGCATTTTTTTAGTGTCGTCATCCGTCACACTTTTCAAGCGGTTGTTCAATGAACAAAGCGTCTCCTTTTAAATGTTTTCCCACCTTTGTTCTTCTGCTTCACTTGCTTTTCTATCAGTCTGAAAATGGATTGGGAGTCTCTGCTCAGATCAGAGGCTGAGAAAAACCTCTTCCAGAAGCGCAGACACCACTGCGGTTCGCATGACCTCATAGTCAAATTAACTTATGAACAGACTGCATTCTAGCACTGCCATTATAAATCAAGTACTGGCATCCTCCTTCCGGTCTTCATCTCTGCTCTCTGTTTCCCTTTATCTTAATCTCTCACTCATTTTCAGCGCCTGTTTCTTGTGCTGGCCTGGCGTACAATAACCAGAGACCTCGAGAGAGCGAGTTTAACGTCATAGCTTGTCCCACTTTAGATCCTGAGGAGTGTTTCTTAGAAACGGAGCGAAACAAACATGCTGTTTTGTCTATATTTGTGACCGAAAGACTGAATTAATCAAGAGATCAGTCTGTTACACGGTGGGTAGTGGTCTTTAGCAGAAATTTAAACAATGCAGATGGTATCAATAACCATTACCCTGACATTTCCAGCCAGAGAGGTTGCATATAAATGCATGTTACAACTTGGGACCACTCTTAGGGTTGTTGCTTTTAGCTTGGTTATTTTGCAGCTGTACTTGGTCAGCTAATAGATTAATTGAATTCATTAAGTAGATGTGAGGTCATTCTGATGGTCTGACCTGGTGTTAATCACTGAGTAATTGAAGGGTAATGACGGAGGAAGAGCTCAGCCTTTGGCTTCTCTCCAACTCATGAATTATTGACAGACCAAAATTCCAGATTACTTAAACGTCAGAAGTTTGCAGTTGACTATGCAATGTAATGCAGAGTTTTGCAGTCATTTGGCAAATTGATATATATTACTATATTTTATATGCAATTATACATTTTATTATGTTTTAGATTTTTATAAATAAAGCACACATATACAGCTCTGGAAAAAACTACTGGACTACTGCAGAATTAGCAGTTTCTCTTGATTTTATTATTTATATGAATCTGAGTAAAATTAACATTTTTGATTTATTCTACAGACTACTGGCAAAATTTCAAATGAAAATATTGTCATTTAGAGCATTTATTTGCAGAAAATGACAACTGGTCAAAATAATGAAAAAGGACTTTGAATAATCCAAAGAAAATTTTACACACACACATATCCGTGCGTGTGTGTATAAATGCATATATGTGAATTATATATAAGAAAAATCTATAATTTTGACCCATAAAATGTTTTGTTGGCTATTGCCACAAATATACCCGTGCA
>JAPMNS010751740.1:0-10485 GCA_029874215.1 Squalius alburnoides
AACTAACACTCTGGGAACCAAAAACTAACATTCTTGGAACTAAAAACTAATGTTCTGGGAACCAAAGTTTGTTAGCTGGAAAGGAAGTATGAAATCAAGGCCTGCAAAGGTCAGACAGTTTTTATGCAAATATGAAATAGAAAGGGACCCCGTTGTAACATCCTACAAGGTAAAAAGAAAAAAAGGGTGACAGCTAGTCGAGAAGACTATATTCACTTTAATCAGATATTGATTGTGTCTAAAATCACCCCATACCCTCATATCAATATCAAATTTATTTCTAGAACACAGTTCTAGTAGTAGGATTGAATGTGAGATAACCCAATAACGTCCACAATGGCTTCGGACACCCAAATGGCTGTTCCCTCAAATATTGCCCTATTTAAAGTCTCTATGAAAAGTTTTTTGGCTTTTAGTATGAATATGTTTGCCTTACTGTTATCTATAAGTGTTCCAAAACAATGACAAAATTCGCATTTAGAAGACCAAACCCAATGTTGAAAATGAAAATCAGGTTAATGCAGAATCCATTGGACAGACGATGTATTGTGGTTGAAAATGAAATCGGGTTGACGTCAGAAATCAGTGGGGTTCTGACGTCAACCTGACTTTATTTTCCAACCAAAATCCAACGTTTGTCCGACGTTGAATATTGACGTCAATCTGACGTCTGGTTCTGATGTCAACCCGACTTTCTTTTCCAACCAAAATGCAACCCCTGCAACCAAAATCATCCCCTGACTGATGTTACTACTTTCTACTCAAGGACCTTGACAGAAATGTAGTGGAGTAAAAAAGCATGATATTTGTCTTTCAAATGTAATGAAGTTAAAGTAAAAAGTTTCCAGAAAAAAATATACTCAAGTAAGGCCTAAAGTACAGATACTCAAAAAGTGTACTTAAGTACAGTACTCAAGTAAATGTATACTGTTCACCTCTGAAAGTAAGATATGATGTATGAGTCCATTGCAATGTCGAAAGAAAGAAAGAACAAATTCTGGCTATAGGCTACACTGTATTATCAATAAAATAAAATAATGGTAACAGGTGAAGTAGTGGGATGAAATGATAATAATTCATTAAATAATTCATTAAACTCATTTGAGAATGAGAAGGAGAGGGTGAGAGAGGCGGAGGAGAGGAGAGGAGGGAGGCGGAGACACCGTCGCAGCTTTGAATTGATCCACATGGTTAACGCTTATTTTGTTTGGATGTGCTCGCGCGTCTGGAGTAAGCTCGAGTAAAAGACGGAGATGGTTAAACATACGCGGAAACATCTGAAAGACAACATAGTCATTTTAAAAATCACAATTTATTCTGATGCCTGTCACATGGTTTAATTTCTATTTTGGTAATTAGAAATTGGCTTTAAACCCCTGATGAAAACAAGAGGTTTTCCATGGCTTTACGTGATTCAACACAAAATGCATGGAATATACAGCAGAGGGAAACACCTGTGGAACTTGACAGTCTCCTTTTGGATACCGATACAATATTTGGATTGACCAGTCATTATCTTAAGAGAAAACAGAAGGTAATAACTCTTTGTCCGTTTGCATGTTTTGTTAACTTCATATAGCCTAGCTGTCAAATATCACAGCCAAGATGCTTAGCTTAAGCTACCTTTCAAACGAAAACATGCAAATATATATTTCAGCACCATGAACAGCTCCCTCGAAAAGACCCATAAATGTGTGTCTACTGTTACCACAGTCTATAATGTCATGTTTTACATCTCACAGACATATAAACCACTTTCTTAACAACAGTGAAGTGGGGTAAACACAAAGAAACGCATGTATACTCAAAATGTAGTCTAAAATAAGTCTCTTAACATTTCTAGACCAGTTCGCGCATTTTTTTCGGAATAAAATATTTGTTATATTCAACTCCACCAAGAAATAAACTTCCATAATCGACTGTTTTATGGATATGCCGTTTCAGATAATGGCCATGTGGTGGCGCTAAAGTAATAGTAAATAGCTGACCACCACACTGAAATTACACAACATGATGTTGTGCCTAGCGCGCGCTCATACAGTGCATAAACACACACAAAATAAATTGTGACAGAAAAGATAAAAATTATAACGAAAAACTATTTAAGTGCCAGTAGGCTACTGGTAATAAATAATATTTGCAATATACACTGAATATAACATAAAATAAATAGATTTTCATAAAGACATTAGGAAACATTGACTTCTCTTGTGCAGACAGCGAATAAACTCGTGAGAATGAACCACGATTCGTGGCAAGTTCTCATGACCGTCCCATTAACTCCTGAGTTTCTTTCAGTTTAGGAAAATTAGGAATGCGATTTGAGAGTAGGTAGTATATACTACATACATACGTCTATACTAGTCTATACCACCGTATTAAAACAGGTTACATTTCTCCCCTACTCACAAGAGAAGGATGCGCCTTCAATATGAATCAGATTCAGGAGCGCGCTGTGTGAGCTGCGATTCTGCTCCGCCCCCCAGTGACTCAATATCAGTCTAACTGATTCCTGAGTTTAATTCATTTTTTGTCAACATGGGATTGAGAAGCGCGCCAACTAGCAAGACTGGAAAACTTAAACATTAAAAAAAAACTAATCTTTAGAGTTATACATTATAGTTAACATCCATGAAATGGATAATTTGCAAATCTCTCAGTGAGTCAGAGCACATCAGACTCTGTCTGACACGCGGGGACATTTAAAGCCAGAAACATGCACTCTCATTATTGGGTTCAAGGTGGAGGACGCAGCCCAGATTTCAGGAGGTTCACGGTGAGATAATAGCATGATGAAACTTTTCAGAATGTTTTTTTATTTTGTTTTGTAAGTTCTTAACATTTGATTCATGAAAGCACGCATTGATTCATGAAATATTCTGCATAATGTTTATCCTACTGGGGCAAAAATGTTTAAAACTTAGTTTGGTGGTCTTAGCTTGTCTTTGAATTTGAATGTCTTTATTGTCCACCAGAGAGGACATTTGTCTTTGTCTCACCAACACATAAACCAACTACTGAGAAACTAATAAGCAATAAAACAATACAAAGACAATTGGTCACATTACATATAAAAGTATAGTTCATGTCACTTTCTGTTACTTTATCAATCACTGGCAGAGTTAATCATTTTAATGGCATTTGGGATGAAGAACTTATTGAATACATTTTTATTTGCCAGAGGGACTCTGGCGCCTCCCAGATTTTAAGAGCTCAAACTGGGTGAAGAGAGGATGGGATTGGGAATGACTATTTTATTTGCCATTGATACAATTCTAGAAAGTTTATTCTTAAACCTACAAGTGACCTTAGGGAGATGAAAGTTTAGAACACTCTCAACAATAGATTTCTACCCAAGTCTTAAGATATGCTGACTAACACCAAGGCCGCTGAGTTCTCTGAGAAGATAGTCGCCGTGACCATCTTTTGAAAACATGCTCTGTATTTCAAGAGAAACTAACCTGAAGTCCAAAATTGTACCAAGATATTGAAAGTTTTCCATAGGCCAACTAAGGCCATGTCATCAGGATATTTAAATTATCTAAAGGTTTTCTCGTTGATCATAAACTCATTAGTAACATATTTTAGGCCTGGCCTGGTTGATCTGATGGCTGGTTTTAGAAGGCTTTGGGCATTTTTCAGCCAGTTGCATAAACTGCATAGACCAGTCTTAAAATTTAGTCCTCTAATATTTTTCTTCAAGACTGGTCCTAACTTTTTATTTACTTACATAAAAAGGTAGACAGCCTATATGATTATTACAAAAATATTTTGGGCTGGTTTAACCTGTTTTTTAACCTGGACAATGTTTTTCTGAGGACCATATTACAGTCTTATAGTATTTTTTCCTGGTTTTTACACACTGAAAAAATCAATAAGTTATGACAATATATGTTTATATATTGCTTTAACTCATCAAAATAAGCAATTTTCAACTTATAAAGTTATACGAGATGTAAGTTATACAAGATTCAACTCAATTTTTAAAGTAAGTTTCATGCAATCTAAGTTGAAATGAATTTTACGCTGCAGTCCGTAACTTTCTTTGTGTTCAAAATGTACTAAATTTGATAATAAGCGAGTACATCATGAATCCATTTTCCAAACTGTGTTTTTTGTCTTATTCTGAATCACTATGGTACACTTATAATATGTGTTTATATAAGGACCATTTTAGACTGGTACTGGTCATACCACTGCGGAGTAGTCCAGTATCTGTGTGTCTCATCATAGACAAAAACAGAGAGAAGTAGCTCCAACTACAATGTTCTTCCACAAGACGCATGCAGTTCTGTTTGTGCCAAAAGTTACAGACTGCATATTTGAACATCCAAGTTGATTGTACTTAAAAAAAATAAGGCAGGAACCTTTTTTTACAGTTCAGTATGCAGTTTATTCATCAACCTCTTTTCATTCATCTCTCAGTTTGAATTCTTTTCTGATCTTTTCTCACACAAGGTCGTTGAGGTATCAGCAAGCAGTGAATCAGTGCAGAGTCCAGCACTCAATCCTAGGAAAAGGATTCACTCGGCAGAAGAAGTGCAATGCGGCAGCCGGCCAAACCCGGAGGGTGCCGGTTCAGCGTCCGTAACGGAGTTAAGTTATTCCGAGGACAAGCACGGGAGGGAAAGCCTGTGTCAGCGATGTCAAATCATCGCGAACCAACTGAACAGGCAGGCGTGTGAGCTGGCCGAGCCAGGAACTCTGAAGGTTTGTGCATTCAACTAAACCGTTAAAGCGATTCGTCTCAGGGCCTGTTACACCATGAAGAGAGTGACAGTGGTGTAGAAATAATTGTTTTAACTTTTGCAGACTAAACTGTAATTGAATCACCCTCATTTTGTTACAAACCTGTTTGACTTTTCCTCTTTAGTGGAAAAGAAGAACACAAAAGATGTTCAGCAGATTGGCAGTCTCAGTCTCCTCTCACTTTTATTGTATGGAAAAAATATTAAAAAGAAAATGAATGGCGACAGAGACTGACATTCTCCCTAACAACTCCTGTGTGTTCAACAGAAGAAAGAAATGGCTGCAGAACAACATGATAGGCAGGAAATGATGAAAGATTTTTCATTTTTAGATGAACTATCACTTAAGAAAGCCTAGAATTTCATGTAAGACAAAGAAAGACAGAGTATTTAGACTTCATGCCCACCGTGATTCCAAAATACCTGTAGACAAAAAAAGTAAAAAAGATTAGTGTATTTGACACAGCCACCAGCATTCACAATGTCCACAATGATTATTTTAGATGATAGCGAGAAATATTGCAGGTAAAACAAATTTCAATGACCAGTAGAACCGTCCAACTCAGCAGGATTTTATGGTCCCATTAATCTTGAGTGATGACACACTTCGAGTGGCTATATTCAAGAGAAGAACCGCTGAGATGAATGTAAGCAGTCATGCCTATCATTGATGATGAGCGCTCTGATGATATTAGCTGTCCGGGCAGTGCATAAAGAGAAGGTTGCAGCCCACCGTAGTGTTTCAATGAAGAAGCAGCTCAAACTAAACTGCAAGAAAGCTAGGTTTATGGCAGAAACTTTTAATGAAAATCTCCAGTGCCTTTGTGACTGGTAAACTTATAAAGCTAATAATTTAATATTAAATTCAAGCCTCTGAGCTCATTATCTGGAGTTGGAGATTAAACATTGTCATTGACTTTTAGATTTGACCCACTTGTTTCCTTTGTTATTTCTTATATTTCTTATGCAGTGACATCATTATTTATTGGTGTTTATATATATATTGTCTTGTTTCCATGCTTGTATACAGCAGCACTTGGTTGCTATTGTTCTTAGGAACAATGCATGTAAAAGGAGGTGTAGGAGTGATAGCATCTGAAAAGGAAGTTAAAGCAACCTAACTTTTACTACTCAATGAAAGTGTGATCCTGTTGGCTTGGTAATGCATTTCCTCAAATTGCCAGAGGCTGTGCATTCCTTCACGTTGACTGGGCATATAAAGTGTTGGACCTCCTGTTTTTGAAGATTTGTCTTTTAAACTCCCAGATAACAGGGAATGTTCTCAGAACATACAGGCTAACATTCTGGCAAGGTTATAAACAAACATTATTCCAGTAATGTTAATAGAACATTCATTCAGAGTTATCTGGTCTTCAATAATGTTCTCAAAACGTTTGCACAAAAACATTATACATCATTCAATGAACTTTTCTCCTGAAACGTTATAGTTGTATTCGTCTAACATTTTTTAAATGTTAGTACTTGTTTCAGAAACGTTTAGAGAACATTCAAAAGTTACATTCCCATAAAACCTTTAAAATGACTGGACTTTGGAACGTTCCGAAGACATTCAGAAATAGCATTAGCAAAACATTTTTAAAACATATTTATGTTACACCAGCCACAGGGATGAATAGTTTGCAGCAGGCCAGCACTTTTCAAAATACTGTATCCCAGTAGCATTTTAGCATTATCTTCTCTCTGGAAAGAATATGTGTTGGTTCTTTATTGTGGTAGGGATTAAATAATAAAAAAGACCATGTTTAGCTAACACTGTAAGACAGAACCATAACACAGCATTGCTGGTTCATAAAGCTGAAGTGTGCAATTCAGTCCCTCCCTTTTCAATCACAACAGATTTCAAGGTTTGTTTTGGGCATAGTCATTCACCCACTTGTTTTGGGAAACTTCTGCTCTCTGCTAGTTGGATCACAAAAATGTGGTTTCTTTCCATTATGCACTGGAGCATAACAGTTTCATCCCAATACTGTAGATCATTGAGTCAGCAAATCTGAGGACATTTTAGAGGTATTTAATTTAGATTGCCTAAGAATATAATTTGCGTTGGTCAATTATTTTGCATATCAGTTGTACATTAGAAAGGCAACATGGTCTCATTCTGAATAAAGATGAATATTCAGACAGGTTAATTGAACTGTGAAAGATTTTTATTGCAACTATTGATTTCAGTGTAGCAAAATATCTATCTAATAGTGTTTTAGTTGAGAGTAAAGACTAGTGTGTGTTAAGACCAACAAGAATGTTGAGTACAACACTACTGTTTAGTTTGATTCAGCTTTATGAAGGATTCACTTAAAAGACAATCCACAATCTAATCTCACTTTCTTCATGAAATGTATGAGGCTAGCCAAGCTTCTATTTTCTTGGAATAGTTGCTTTCTTAGACTCTAATTACAAGCCTGCAGATAAGATGGGGTTAGCTGTAAAATGTGCAAGGACATTTTCTTCTCAGCTGTCTCAGACAGAGTTAAATTGTTTGTCAGCTCAGACAATCAAATCTGAGTCCAGACAGTCAGATTAAGCTTTAAGATACTCCTGCGAAGGCTGAGTGTTCAACAAAAGCAAGACGAAAGAATTTCAAGACACTTTTAGAACACAATGATGCTGTCAATACCAGACTCCATAAGTTTGCCTCATGGAGTCGTATCTCTCAGAAAAAGTTTAAATTAAAAAGTGTAATGGCAGTCTAAATCCATTCTGACCCATCAATGGAAAACAAATTGGATTATTGGAGAGATTTATCTCAGTTCAAATCATTATGATCACATAACTATCACTTTAAGTCATAACCCTATGAGTTAAAGGGATAGTTCAACCTAAAACACAAATGTACTCACCCTCAAGTTGTTCCAAACCTGTATTAATTTCTTAACACACATTATGAGATTTCATCTCATAAAGTATAGGCAGTAAATACAGCTGCTCGGTGCTGTATTAGGCATGTGATATGAAGCATTTATTGGTAAGACTAACCATAGCATTATTAAGTCTGCTGTGCGGCTTTGGTTTTCACTTTGGCACAATACTAGTATATGTGGCAGTTTTTATCATTACAGACTGCAATAATGTAATTTTGAAGGCTGGAAAAACACATGATTTCTGTAAAACTAATGAATTTTCTTTCTGCATAGGTATTCTACCATCTATCTGCTTTCCAAGTGATTTGTTTTCTCAATTTACTGTCATCATCCACTTCAGTGATTTTCTTTAATCTGTCCTGAGGCATGATGGGACATTTCTGAGTGCTGGCTCTTTGAATATCCCCTAAAATTAAAAGTAAAAACTTTAATTCAAAGGCTTCTAGCAAATTGTGCTTTTACGTTTACTGATAAAATCACCCATAAACATTTTCCTAGCTGTGAGCTGTAGATGACACAGTAAGCGTCTGACTGCCCTGTGCTATATAAACATAGGAACATCCAGCTCAGACAATATTTACTGAAGGTACTGAGAGGACTACTTACAGAGCAGTGCATTCTAGGTAAAAAGGATGATTACTGCAATCAGCCAGGATCATCCGAAAGGAAAATCACCTTACTGTAAATTCACTGGGAAAGTCTCAGAAGAGGCCCACGGTGGTCTCACTGGAGGGGGGAAGCAATCTCAAAGAAATAAACTGGATGGAATGATGTGCTGGTCCATGTGATGAAAATTTAAACCTGTACATGTCCCTGCTGCCTCAGCAGTCAGTCTGCCAGGCATGACCGCAGTTTATAGGGGAAAGCAAGTGGGGTATTTTCCCAAGGGGAATATAGCTTCCTTTTTTATAGGCCTGAACCTATACCTGTACCCTTCCTCCCTCTTTGAGATGATTCTTGCAGTCGTCTTGTCCTTGGCTTGCTAGCAGGTGACCTTTTGGCACGGCAAGTGCTCTTTTTAGTTTTCCAACTGTGATACATAGTAGAAGGCAAAAGACTAAAGCTAAAGCTGTTTCTGAGGATCACATTCCTTCCTCCTGTGTATCTTTTCACTCGAAATGAGTGAGCAACAGCTTCAGAAATAATCTGAGGGCTTGATCTGCCATGCAGTCAAATCTTCAGTTATCTCCATCACTAAAGCAGTTCATTATTTAGGTCCATTTCCTTCCTGTTATTTCTCCTTTCAAAATCTGGACATGGAAAAGTGTGATTTACTCTAGTGAATAGGTAATCTTCAGAACGTGACCAGATGACATATCATCACGGTGCTCTTCTCTGTCACTCTCCTCCTTCCATCCTGTGCTGATTATGTCATGCCCTGAGGGGTCACAACTTGTCCATCACAGATCAATCCATCACACTGATGGGATGTGGTTGTCATAGCAACCTGTTTAAAGGATGGAATAAGAATCACAAGGCTTTCTTGCATTTGCTAATGCTTCATCCACCCATCCTCATCTGTCTGCCTGTCTGTGCATCTACCTAGTGAATGAGCAAAAAAATCTTTCTTTTTATTTATAGCATCTAAAGCAGCTGTCCATTGATTAAAATATTTGATTGTGTATTAATATATAAATCTACAATCACTTTTTTTTGTTTTGTGATAGTTCTTTACGAGTCCTTTGTTTGTCCTGAACAGTTAAACTGCCCACTGTTCTTCAGAAGAATCCTCCGGGTCCCACAGATTCTTTGGTATTCCAGCATATTTTGTATATTGGAACCCTTTCAAAACAGTGACTGTATTATTTTGAAATCCATCTTTTCACACTGAGGTCAATTGAGGGACTCAAACAGAACTATTATAAAAGGTGAAAACATTCACTGATACTCCAGAAGGAAACACCCCTCGGCTCTTAATGCATCGCTCAAATCTTTTGAGCAGGATGAAGATGTGTATATTTTTCTTATTTTGTTTAAAGATCATATTTTTTTAAATTAGTACTGCCCTACAGTTACAGAAGATACTTACATGTTTCTCAGAAGACAAAATAATTACAATTTACCCTGATCTTCAAATTTAAAAAGTTTAATGTTTTGAAAGAAGTCTCTTACAAAATACAGTACAAACAGTAATAATGCGAAATATTATCACAATTTAAATAACTGTTTTCTGTTTATAATATATAGGCCTAAACTGTAATTTATTCCAGTGATGACCATTTTTAGAAGCCAAAACTTCAGTCTTCACATGATCCTTCAAATCATTCTAATTAGAAAGTTCAAAAGAACAGCATTTATCAATGCAAATCATGCACAAACTGAATATATACAATGTTATGCCACTTACTTGAGGTTCATAAATCATACAGAACAGAATAAAAAAATAAAAAAAATGTTTATGGCGTGAACAAAAAAAGTGTGCTAATATTTACAGATACTATAATACAGACTCAACTTTTTTAGAATTGCATGTCCATTAATCACATTAATGAAATGTTAGGACATCTGGCCACCATGGCATTTTTGTATGCTTATCCGGCCACTATGGAGTTTTGTCTCTGGTGAGTCCAAACTAATGAGAGTGACCTTTGATTCTCTCTGTAGTCGCAGAGGCAGGGCAGGTAAAGAGCGGCTACACTCCTGCAGCTGAGCACAGACTTCAGATCAATGCTGCATTTGCATTAATCACTCCAGAGTGCTCATTCACGGCTAATGATGACACGTGAATGTGTGAGTGGGAACATGTGTGAAGAGTGGGTTATAAACCAGCCAGGCTATGGAACAGAGCCAGGAGCTAATCAGGGTATTGCACTATGTTCAGAAACCCTACAAATCAGCACCTGTGTGAGAGAGACACC